>BSQZ01000002.1:6022500-6067500 GCA_033239005.1 Lamellibrachia satsuma | reverse complement strand
GACGCTTTGCATATCGTAGTCATGTACAGTTGTCAACAACGCTACGCCAACAATTACCCGCTATTGTTATCAACGTTATGCGTCTTTTTTCCGATTGTCCGAAGTTACATCATGAAAGGCAGTGCGTCGCTACACGTTGCTATAACTGCCAGGGTTACCTAGCAAAATTGAGAATCCATGAGCATATTGACTGGCAGCACCGTGCACCAAGGCACTGATGAATACTTTTGTTTCTTTAATAATGTTGTGTATCCTGACATTATACAAACTACCATGTTATCCCGTCTGGAGGGTGGGCTTTTTGTGACAATAAACAATGAACGTAGCAGCGGTTACCTCCTGGTTCTTCGGTTGTCTGTATTTGTGTTGGTGTAGCTTTCACCGGGAAACAACCACATGGGAAGAAAAAGAAGTCGAATTCCAGTGTATGGGGGCATGTGAAGATAGCACCCGGCACTGTTTTGCTCTCGAACTTCTCGGGGTGACCCGGTACAGGTTTGAATGGGCAGTTAACTGCAGGGAAACATGATCAACTTCAATGCTAGTTACCTTTGTCAAATGAATACTGCTCTTTCTGACGGTTGTGTTTTTGTTAATCAATCAGGATGTTCCTTCCATCTGTATTTTATCAAAACAGTTCGTTTATCCAGAGAATTTAGAATTCAAAATGGCGCAGTTTTGAATTTCGGCAGCGGCTTTAACGACTATTTCGACGTTGACCGTAGCTAGGGAGAAAGCGGCAGTAAACGGCACAGCGAAAACGATGATTACCTGGTCGAACATTAAGACATTTTGACTGGCGTGCCAGATGAAGTACCTGCGTTCACTGACAGTTTATATGAAGATTACCTTAATAATATATTTATCCGATTATGACATACAGCCTACAAGGAAAATGCAATTATGAATTGATTATGATAAACGAAAAAAAACAGTTATCAAACGCTACATCGTGGTCAGTTGGAACAACAGGAAACACACGTACACACGAACGCACGCACGCACGCACACACGCACACACACACGCACGCACGCACACACACACACACGCACACACACACACACACACACACACACACACACACAACCCTAAACGGACAGTTTACGCTATTATACATATTAGCTTCTATATGTCAATACAACTGATTCCGTTGAAAACCAAATTCAGCTATAACATCACCTACCTGATGACGTAGCATCGTCCGCACCGGCGATGGCGAAGGCTATCGGAAGGGGCGCGGCCCCTTGAGGCAGTTTCAGGAATGAGTTACCTTGGCCATTCGAAGGTTCTTCACGTGTTTTCAGTTTTGAGTTGTCCTGTAATTTCGGATCTGGTAGATTGGAGGGTGTTTCACTGTTGACTGTGTCATTGGCAACGACCACTGCGGGGGCAGGCGTGGCTTCAGGTTCTGTCGGTGTTAAATCGCCTTGTCCATTCGCAACGGGTGGATCGGAGGGTGTTCCACTATTGCTTGTGTCATTGGCAACGACCACTGCGGGAGCAGGCGCGGCTTCAGGTTCTGTCGGTATTGAATCGCCTTGTCCATTCGCATCGGGTGGGTTGGAGGGTGTTTCACTGTTGACTGTGTCATTGGCAACGGCTACGGGAGCAGGTTCGGCCGATTCAGGCAGTGTCTGGTTGTTCTCTAGTGCAGCACATCCTTCATCGGGCATGTCTACGAGTATTGAGAAGCAGCTTGTTTCATGTAATTGCATCAAAACTAATAAGAAGGCGATGTATCGCACTCATGAGTACAGTAAGTGTGCGATGCATAGATATAGTATAACATACACACTGGGCAATACACGTATTTGGTATTTGTGCACAATGTGGTATTTAAGCAAATATATCAATGCAATAATGTGCATTTAACGTGCAACTCTTCACGAAACTAAAGCACAATATGATATATGCTAGAATAATAGTGATAAACATGCAATGTGGCCTGCAGTAAAGCCTGTACTAAAGCCTGCAGTAAAGCCTGTACTAAAGATTAACGCTTAGTCGAGCATAGCATTTGTGAAAAGGTAACTAGTTTGAAATCCCAGATTACTGTTATAACAACGAGGATCCTATTGTTGGACCAATGTTAGCTATGCTTTCAACACTGAAGAAGATACACAAAAGTTCACTACTTGACAATCGTATATTATAACATATGTGTCTCTACTGCGACCTTCATCGTAATTCATTATAAAATGTAAGTTGTTGTTGTTATGTTACCACAGCTGACATTCGATACTTCCGCACACTGTAAATAGATTCTGATAGTTAATGGTTTGGAAATTATTCGATGAATTAAGTAGCGTGTTTGAACTTACCGGCAATATGTTTGCGTGCGTGCGTGCGTGCGTGTGTGTGTATGTGCGTGCGTACGTGCGTGCGTGCGTGTGTGTGTTTACAATGTTTCCGTGTGTCCATCTAACGCCATTTATGTAAGCAGTATATCGTTAAGTTTAAACAATCAATATCAGCGTTGTTTTCAAAAATTATTTAATTTACATCAACCATATACTTACAAATTGTAGCGATCAGTGTCAACACCAGCCAAAGTAATGTGTTCGACATCTTAACAAAGTCCACTCGGCGTAGCAATAAATCGTACTGCAAATAGCATACATATTGCCTCATGGTATATCATTATGTGTAGTGAGATCGTAGGGGAATTAACATATACTGCATTTACTAGATGGAACATAAAATGCGTATAGTATAAGGACAGGTACAGTCTTATATGCAATTCAGTCAATGTCGAAGCGTGAAAACCTGATATAATAATGCAAATAATAAAAAAATCAGAAGAAGATATAATACTATGAAAAAGATACAACATATAAGAAATATTATATTAGTGCATTATCTAGTTTGGCTATTATGCTTTCAGAATCCTCTGGCAATCATAATATGGTTGTATTAATTATATCGGATATACTCACATGATACTGTTACAACAAATCACAGTTAATTGATCACCACTGTGCACCTACTGTAGCACGTAAAATATAATGAAATAATTAGTTGACCATTGGTAAATGTAGCAATGCTTAAGTGGATAGTTTCGTAATGTTGTGCTGGTGGAGGATACTACGAATGTTATGGTCGGCCACGAGAACGAACAAGTATGTCTTTCAATAGATCAACTAGGTCATGCTACTACATGCACGTTCGTGCCATAGACACATGTTTCTGGTAGAAGCTCAGAAAAAATGGTCTGAATGAGTGAAGGCATGCATAAGAGAGGAAGATCACACACGAGATCGATAAGATCACACACGTGATCGATAAGATCAGCGATACAACGAAAGATCTCGTTAATGTCCGTCCCGTCTGATTTAATTGAGGATGTAAAATAATTATTGATGACGACATGCACCCTGGCAGGAATCACCCTCAATGACAACATATAAAGGTCAGTTTGGCGATAATGTTCTGAAAAAGGCTGGCTAGTTGAATGAGACCTCGCAACACCGTACAATTATAGTAACCACAACATACAAACGTGTATGTTAATATAATGTTGCCGCGTTCTGGAAACAACTAGAACTAGACTAAACAATGGAAAAACTGAGAAAAGTAAAAAGACAGAGAATTGGATGGAGACAGCCCTTCGTCACCAGAGGTCGTACGACTTGTTGGGAAATAACACTGCCGCAAATCAAAGAAAATCGCATATAAAGCGTGAGCCTCCAAGTGGCATTTGGATAAAGAGTTAGCAGCTTATGACCAGTGAATTTTTGTGTCCAAAGGTGGCTTGATCAAAACACATATTTGCATGTTCTCTTTTCAAGTATTTATATGCAACAGTTAATTGCAAGAATTATATTAGCCCTCTCACATGCTCAGTCTCTATTCGGCCGGATCCAATCACCACCAAATCTTCAAACATATCACTTGGCCTACCACATACAGTGGGACATCGGTATTATGGTCAACCACGGGACTGATTCAAAGTGATCATGTTAACGAGGTGACCTTAGTAGTGAAAATGGGCACTGAAGCATCATGGGACTTGGAGTAACTTCGCGTGACACCATAAGGCATTTAGCGTGCTCGATTGCGGTGAAATTATTCATAAATCAGATCGACCGATGTTTGCTAGTTAGTTTTGCTACATATCAGTAAGCATTAATGTTGGCACGAAACCCTGTTTGCTGACATGATACCTAGTTAAATAGTTGCTGTTCAGGATCGAACACGAGTTATCCACCAGAGGCGCCACGGTTTATTTTGGGGAGTCATCGATATTTGCATTTAAACTAACCTCGTTCCTAACACCTCTTTTCGCTGTCGCATCCATTTCGTTTTGGTTCGTTATGCCACTTATTTTGCAACATTTTGCCACCTCTGGGACCTGTTATTCCTACAAATCCTCACTGGTATTTAAGCAAACAATAGGACACCTAGTAATACACGGTGTCTTATTGTTAGCGTCGATGAACGAGCCGTTGACGGCGCCGTGTTTTCAATCGGTCGCTAAGCTTAGGCCTAAGAATCTGCTTTCAAAGTGTTAACTAATATGACTGGTGTCCTGCTTCTTGCATTGTTTTCTGAAGTTAACTGTTCACTGTGTAAGTGCCTAGTGCGTGGCGTCATATTGAGATCGCCATTGATGGAACGGCGGCCGCAGCCGTCACATCTTGGCTTCCCGGCTGTGACTAATCGTAGGGGTGGGGCTAATCTGCTGGCAATATCGACGTTTTGCACTGGGTTACTGACCGTATTCCCGAATAGCGAGGTGACCGAGTTAGCGAGCCTAACGTCCTATCGTTTACTGTGGAAATCATTTGGGACTGTCCCAGGGTGACCGTAATGGCGGGGTGACTGTATTACCGGGGTGACCATAAACCGAGGTTCCACTGTATAATAAATATTATATCCGCATTCGTGTAAAGTTTCTCTCTTTCAGGTTAACATTCAATCACAAGTTTCTCTTTCCCAAAATGCCCCAACTTCCTATATTAAATACAAAACAGATGCTACAGAAATGGTAAATAAAAATCAATATTACACATTTTATCTTTCCTAATCACCTAATCCCTCTGCTGACGTATCTGTTGTTTGCTCCTACTATTTGCAAATCATTTGGGACTGTCCCAGGGTGACCGTAATGGCGGGGTGACTGTATTACCGGGGTGACCATAAACCGAGGTTCCACTGTATATATCCGCATTCGTGTAAAGTTTCTCTCTTTCAGGTTAACATTCAATCACAGATTTCTCTTTCCCAAAATGCCCCAACTTCCTATATTATATACAAAACAGATGCTACAGAAATGGTCAATAAAAATCAATATTACACATTTTATCTTTCTTAATCACCTAATCCCTCTGCTGACGTATCTGTTATTTGCTCCTACTATTTGCAAATCATGATTTATGTCAGCTTACGTTCGTCTGACCAACATAATATATAGAACCCATAGTTGTCCTACTGTTAATTAGTCAGCTATCTATCTAACATCTGCCACTTCCATTGATGCATTTAATAGCTTTGCTTGCGATACATTCTCAGCAATGTGTTCAACAGTACTTATGCAAGACGTACTTACGTGGATTACTGCGTCGTTTCTGTGTGCTCTTCTGACGTCGCAATGGCTGCAAACGTTGACGGCGCAATATATGCAACTATGACTGAGGGTAATTTATACACGGCATTGTACAACGCCCAAACGATAGTGCTCCAATTACGCACATTACTATTTCAGTTTGCGATTACGATGTAGTCCGAACAATAAACAGCGCAATCAAATACAGATGAAATTTGATTTAGCTGTTATGAATATCATGATTATTGTCACGATTGTCTAACCTTAGCCATAAACTTGAGTGAAATATTCGCATTCCTTATGATCTACCGTTTTATGTAAGGTTTGGTGACGTCATAGACCAATGCTGGCGGAAGTCATACATTAGGAATACCACATACGCCCTTATGAACGTCGACAACAGTTATATTACATATTATATCAAATGTACCGCCACTGTTGATGAAAAGAGTTGTATTTATTAGAAGAACGTATATAATAAAACGAGTTCTACTGTTGAGAAGTCCTCGAGAACTCGAAATCAGTACCGCTTCAAAACCAAAAGATTAGACAGTCTCAATTTACGACATCAAGTCGTCAACAGCTGAATGAGTATGCCGGTGATCCGATGAGGCTTAGCTACGATAAAAGGTAGGTTTTTCAGGTGATGTTATAGTTCCTGCAGACTTAGCACTAACAGGAAGTGAGTTCCACAGAGTTGGTGCGGCAACCGAGAAGGCATTTAACTCCGGAAAATAGACCGTAACTAGATGGTGGAAGCTGTCCAATCTTTCTGTGCATGCGCGAGCAGCGTATATACAATTGCAGATTGCTTAGATAGGTAATTGTACATATCGTAGCAATTATGGTATGTGAAACAGAGAACCAATGAATACATCTTAGAAGGTGCACTGAGTGAAATAAACGAACAGATCAATTGCCAAAAATGTAGCACACGTTGTTGAATCATGATATCCGTAACCAATAATGTGAAAGATAAGTAGTTGGTAACTAGAGCATTTGGTATAAATTTGATAACAGATACAAATAGCAAACATGCTTTTTTACAGTTTGATTTTTATCAATCACAACATCCAATCACTTAACGATATTGACTTTATCAATTGTATGTTACTGATGTTAATAAACATATTGACGGTCAATAGATTATGTTATGAGTTTTCGCTTTTCTAAAAGAGCGTGCACATTTGACATATTTGCACATAGCCAAACTTACTTGAACAGAGTATATAATACTTATTGAAAAATATGTCCATCCTATTATTATAAAATTTCTCCATAATTGTCAAGAGTTGTGGTAAAGTGTGTGATTTGTAAACGCACTTTTTCATCAAACATAAATAGTGGAACAACTTTGGTGGCAATTTTAATTTCACTTGGAGATACACCAACGTAACTAAAGGGCTTTATAATTTGAGTAATTGTTTTTAGTAATGATCGTTGTAATACCACTGTAACTGGTATTTGATTTTCAGTCTTGCAGTTCTAATAATTTCTTGCCATCAACGGGACAGGGTGTGTGGAAAAGTCCTTTTCCAAGAAATCATACAGACAACAAATGACATATTATTTGCCAAGTCAGGGCCAACTCAAATATATTTGCAATATCGTCCTTTTTAAAATAAGCTTGCTGTGTTTAATGTATTTAACATGTGTTCTATGATTCTCTAACAATGTGCTGTACTAGTGTTTCAGCACATTTTTATATAAATGTTAGTTTTTTTGTTTGTACGTTTTGTACTGTTGCTGCGCTTCAGCAGATCTAGGCATATTATATGCCTTGATTCACCACACGCACACGCACACGCACACGCACACGCACACGCACACGCACACGCACACACACACACACACACACACACACACATATAGATTGTTGTGACAGCTGATTAAATTTCTTACACTAATTTGGAACATTGTTTTTTATTTTAATAAACGAACGTTCGTACGTTCGTTACTTTTGTCGTTGGTAAGCTATATAATCAATTCGACATGGCGAGCCTAAATAAGCAACTTTACCTAAGAGCATCTTCCCTTCACAGCCCAATTATTGCCGGAAGAGTCGAAGGAGAGGTCGATATTTCATTATTTCTTATTTGTCTAAACGGCAACATCACCACGTCTTTGGATTCTTCGGATTCTTCTTGAAAGTCTGTTTTTAGACTTCTTCCATCAACATGTCTAAATGATGATCTATTTACTTGATGTTCTCAGTGAATTGTATGTCAGTGCAATACTCACATTTGTGTTGATAGATATTTTTGAAACTTTTTTCCGAGTCAATATTATTTTTGAAATCACAAGGGTTTAAACTGGATGTTCGATGGAGTTGACACTAAACTGGGATCAGTTATGCATTGTTTGTATATGCCATTCTTGTCTTCATCTGAGGATTTTCGAATATAAAATCATCACTGCTAATATTAGAAATGGAAAACATCACAACAATAATGATTAGTTTTGCTTAAGTGTAACGTGAGTGGTTGTTGTATTAGTTCTGTTTACATTATATGAAAACTTTCCTCATATAGCTCACATTTTACAGCAATGTTGTGAATTTAATCGTATATGGGTAGTAGCATATTCTTTGAATAAACGCAACCAAGAGTGCAATACACAAAAGAAGATAATGTCCAATCATTATAATAATCCACATCACTACACACGTGGTCTTCATGTGTGAATTGTCTGTTCATACTTTGCCATGATAGATATGTTTTTAGCATGTTCGGTCTTCTTCAAGAATGTGTTATAATTCATCGTCCATGTGCTATCTGTGTTCTCTCTCTCTCTCTCTCTTTCTCTCTCCTCTCTCTCTCTCTCCTCTCTCCTCTCTCTCTCTCTCTTTCTCTAGAGAGAGAGAGAGAGAAAGAGAGAGAGAGAGGAGAGAGGAGAGAGAGAGAGAGAGAGAGAGAGGAGAGAGAGAGAGAGAGGAGAGAGAGAGAGAGAGAGAGAGAGAGAGAGAGAGAGAGAGAGAGAGAGAGAGAGAGAGAGAGAGAGAGAGAGAGAGAGAGAGACGGCGGAGGGAATCAGCGTGTTTTTTATTGTAATGTTTGTGAGGTGGCCTTTGGTGTAGACAAAACCTTTAAAGTTTACTAATTAGACATCGTCTGTTCGTTCATTTAGTTTATTTAGCTACACTGGAGGGTGTATACACATTATATTGTCGCGGCACATTCATTAATGGTGCGATTTTTTTTTCAACATTTGAAATGTTGATGTATGTATTGAAGCCTTTATATATCTAAACACTTTGATCGCATTAATGGTAATCTGTTTCAGTTTATGTTTTTTAACCGGTAAACCCCAACAGGGTACCGTACGTCTACTGCCAACTAGAAAGCAACGCATGCGTGTCAAACGTTGTTGATATTTATTATGTATAACTGACACATGTCGTCTACGCACATCGATGTAGACAGTAAATTCAGGATGCTTCGTCATGTTACGACAGTGACTGTCACGGGCATTTGCATCTGAACAAGCACACGACGAACATGACAGTTGATGAGATGGCACCAGGTGATCCGTCTACCGACCTGCATTGACAGTCGCCATTTGCATTGAAACAAACGCAACTGTATTGGAACGTAGTAGTTACTGATTGGCAAGGCGTCATTTAGAAATTATCAAGTCTGCGAAATGTGCATAACTGTCATGTTGTGACGGATAACAACATTCTATATCGAATATATCATTCCTGTCTTAGTCATAGTATTCACACCTGTTATTTATATCTTCAATATTATGACTGTATTGCGGAGTAATAAAAACGAGCAAACCATTATTATTTCGCATTACTGAATTATCGAAACGCTGTGAGGAATGTCAAAGCAACAGATTCTGGGTAACACATCTTCCCGTCGTTGCTATATCGGATAACACTGAAATGATCGCAGCAGCAACGTAAGTCATATGTGACGTCATTTACCGCCACGGCTGCCGGGGATTGAATATTTAGTTGCGAGATCAAGATAACACAAACTAATACTTGGATCGTGTAAATCATCGAATCAATGTAGGGCACTTGTCTACAATCCGGGCCCGCCTTAATTTCGTCTTTATTAACATGCAATTTTGTACTAACCATGCACAATACATGTACAATGCATACTGAATTACGGCACATGTTGTGCACAAAACACGTTTAGTCACCTTTTCGAAGCTCGAGTTCGCATATTTAACCTGCATCGACCGCCATCTTGCCCCTGTTATTCGCAAGATGGCGACACCGAAAGAGAGTTAAATATGCGCTTTCGAGCATCCAAAACGGTGATAAAATGGGTTTTTACGTGCATCATGTGTGACAATTTACATGTTCCGTAGTTTAGCGCATGCATTGTGCATGACCATGTTGCACGCTCTACTTGTGACGTTGAGGTGGGCCCGGATTTTAGACAAATGCCCAATGTAGTGCTACAGATTTACTTTGATGGTGGGGTGTTTGATGGTGGGGTGTTACACCGGGAAGCAGCCGCACGGATAGAAGTCGAAGTCGAACACCTGGCCGACGGGGCAGCTGTAGATGGCGCCGACTACAGTCTTGCTCGCGAACTGTTCGGGGAAGCCCGGCACCGGCATGTAGGGACACGTACCACCTGGGAAACATACGACATGTCAAAGTGACGGCACCAATACAGTTACTGTAGGTAATATCTACGATATACACACACACGCACGCACGCACGCACGCACGCACGCACGCACGCACGCACGCACGCACACACACACACACACTCACACACTCACACACTCACACACACACACACACACACACACACACACACACACACACACACACACACACACACACACACACACACACACACACACACTCACACACACACACACACACACACACACACACACACACACACACACACTCACACACTCACACACACTAAGCATGTACTACTTAATGACATGATATGTACTACTTTGTTTATTCATGAGCCTTGCATATATATTTATTAGACCAAAACTTAGTATTCTTGATAAATACTATTCAATCTACCAAAATATATAATGTCACGTACACTACTGTACTGGGGGCAGCCGTGGCCTAGTGGTTAAGGTGTTGGACTCTAAATTCAAGGGTTGTGAGTTCAAGACCTACACTGGGCACGGTTCGTTTTCGAAGCTTAGGCAATTTCGTTTACCCTACTTTGCCTCAGTCTACTCAGCTGTAAATGAGTACAAACACTGTTTGGAAGGTACCTGCGATGGACTAGTGTCCCGTCCAGGAGAGCCAGTATAACTGCACTCTAAGTTGCTTCGCACTATAGAAACCAGGTTTAAGCACTGGCCATATAAGCCTTCATGGCTTCCTAAGGCGTAATGCCTGGGGGATGACTTTACCTTTTTTTTACACTACTGTTCATAATTCATATTACCATGTAGTTCCTTTCCACGAATGTAAAACTTAAGTCATGCCTTTTCTTGATAGACACTTTGTGTAAAACAAATAAAACAATTCTAGAAATACTTAAGCCTCATCGTGTCTTATATTGGGGAAAGTGTATGTGCGTGCGTGCGTGCGTGCGTGCTTGCGTGCTTGCGTGCGTGCGTGCCTGTATATCGCACAATATTAAAAACATAAATCAGCGCAGTTTAGATCATGATGTGAAGTTCGTGATTATATATGAAGAAAGTCCCGCCTGATTATAGTGCACGGGATGTGGGTGGTACACTTATCGCCACCTGGCATTGTCATCATTGAAGCAACCAATTACGGAAACAAAAGGAACAGTGTAGTCGAACCTTGTGGGTCGCCAAGGAGACCGCTATCCGGGAAGCATCCGCAGGGGAAGAAGTCAAAGTCAAAAATTTGACCAACGGGGCAGTTGTAGATGGCTCCAGGTACCGTCTTGCTCTCAAACATCTCCGGGTGACCAGCTACTGGTTTGTATGGACAGCTGAATGAATCTGTGACAAAGAAAGTATAACGCTGTGACAACATAGTTACTTTTTAATGTGTAATTTACGTGAGCTATTTGGTTTTAATGGAGTAGTTACACGTGATAAAGACCATAACTTACATTCCTTTGTTATCATTATAATTTTCTATCTAAACGCACACGTAAGTGCATCACTACAAACACGCACGTACGCACGCACGCACGCACACACGCACGCACGCACGCACGCACTGACACTCACTCACTGACAATTTCATCACAGAAACAACGCAATACAGATTAAACGAACGCAACGAAGGGGGACACGGGGACAACATCTAACAGGGGACACTAAATGAATAGAACAAATTGTTTTCTGATTGTGTAAATGCTAGCAACGTAAAAAACAAAATTGACTAATATATGAGAAGGGTGGGTTTAACAAGATTTAACAAGATTTGCCATCCAAGCCAAAGGCCCAGATGGCAAGTGGACAAGGAAGCCATTGGCTTATCGAGAGTCCAACACTGTTCATCTACTTATAACCCGCCCTCCTGAGATATGTGTCAACCTTGTTTTTAAACATGTTGCACATATATGAATAAACATTGCTATAACGAAACAGATGCACATGGACATGCCATTGATTTATCGAGAGTACAACGATTATATATATATATATATATATATATATATATATATATATATATATATATATATATATATATATATATATATATATATATATATATATATATATATATATATATATATATATATATATATATATATATGTATATTATTCTGTACTATGAAAGTAGAAAGAGGTACCTACTCGGTGCTACGGTCGATTGTTGGAGTGCTCGGAAGCAACCACATGGAAAGAAAAAGAAGTCAAACACCAGGGTGACGGGGCATGTGTAGATAGCACCCGGCACTGTTTTGCTCTCGAACTTCTCAGGGTGACCCGCTACAGGTTTGTATGGGCAGTTAGCTGAAGCGAAATGTAATCAACGTATATCATACGTACGTATGTGGATGGCAGTGTTATCTACGACACGAATATCGAACAATTAATTACTTGACATTGAATCTACGTCAACATAATCAACGTATTTGTTACTATGGGTGACAGTGTTTTATAAAATGTAAATGCGAAACATAACTGGACATGACTTAGGCAACCGTATCGGGAAATCTTAGAAGCCAATGATCAGGAATGTCTACACGTATCGTAATGTTAACGTTGTTGCGACCAGCAATAGCCGGATAGTTGATGATGCCGTACACATTGTCCGTACGACTGATGTCGTTGAAAACCCAAAATAGCCTATCACGTACGTGACGTGACAGAGTATCACGTACGTGACGAAGAAGGCCCTCCGCCTGGAGCGGGATCAGGGGCGGCGAAGGGAGCGGGGGCTGCTGCTTGAGGCACATTCAGATTTACGTCCGAGTACGGCGGGTTGGAAGATGCTATGCTCTTGTCTGGGTCGTTGGCAACGATCATGGGAGCAGGCGCGGCCGCGGCCGCTTGGGGCTGATTCAGGTCTGAGTTGTCCAGTGCATCCGCATCAGGTTGGCTGACGTTTGCTGCACTGTTGTCTGGGCCTGGCGCAGCGTCGTTCGTGACGACTGACACAGGTGCAGCCGCTTCAGCCTGTTTCAGGGTCGAGTTGTCCTGTACATTCGTAGCAGATGCTACCGACGCGCTACCATCGACGGCTTTGGCGGTGGTTGTGCCATTCACTGCTCCAATCGCTGTCTCGTTGTCGGAGCCAGAGGCGCCTTTCTGTTCTGAGTCGTCCAGCGTAGCGCATCCTTCGGCTGGAATGTCTTTTACACAGCGCAATTGTTTCTGGCTCCAATATTTTTCGCCACAGCTGCAGAAGCAATGGAACAAATAATTAAAACGCCGATTTATTTAACCCGATACTTGCTTCTTATTCTCTCCAGTAAACATCGTTATATACCTATAAACAATTATTCGCTGCTTTATCTGGCGTGACCAGTGGTGAGTTACGACAGTCATGGTGCGTTCCATATGATATGTTTGAGATAAATGAGTATACTATAAAGCCTGCAATAATGTCAGCATTAAGGCCTGCAATAAGCCCTGCAGGTTGGCCTGCAGTAGTTTCTGTGGCACATGCACGAGTAAAATATATTTGCCGTCATAGGGAAGCTTAGTCCTCCACACATTGCCTTGGGATTATAGCCTTGTTAGGACATAGGAAATGATCAGTGTTATTCTTAACAATTATATATGTTAAAGATATGCATGACTATGTGTATTCACGATGTCTACGATAACACATCGCTAAGTACACAGAGAGATAGCTCAACAAGTACTGTGGATTTTACTGTCTTCATGATACCGCATGCAACTAATCATTCATTGTATTTCTAGATACGTTGACAAAAAAGTAGTCCCGTCCGATGATATTGTTCTGCAGTGGGAAGAAGCGCACATATACATATCAACACAACAATACTATGCAGACACGTTGTCGATCCTCATATGTTGTTAAGATTCAATCGCTTTTATGATTCTATGGAAAATTGTATTGTCAATTTTGTCACCTGAAGTGGTACTCGTGCAGGAAGGAGACACCGCCCGCCTTGTCCACCTTGTCACAGCCGTAGTACATGTGGCAATCCTCTGGATCTGGCAGCATCCTACGCCCCGTGTAGCCCGTGTAGTCGAAGTCGTTGCAGTCGAAGGCGGCTGGCAGAGGAGAACAAAGTGTTTTAAAAGAAGAATAAATACAACGGTGTCTGGCAAGTCTTCCACCAACAACAACAACAACTACAACAACAATAACAACAAACACAACGACAACGATGACGACGACAACAACAACAACAACCCACTGCACTGGTTATATCGAATAAGTATGGTGTTTCAGAAGAAAGGCTCCGCGGGTTGCGATGAACCAGTTCATTTTATTATATAGGAATAAAGAGTGGAATTTCACAATTGGCTGGCTAGGAGTATTGAGAAGACGGGCAAGGCTTTCATGTTCGTTCATCTACATAGTCGCGTCTTCATGCGAGGTAGTTAGCAGAATTGACTAAGTTGCGTCGCGGACGCTCCTGTTGTGACTCATGTGGTTGAGAGATGTGGAGACTACACGTTTACACCCTGTGAATAGTTTGCTTCCTCTGGCATAGACACTAGGTTAGAAGGGACCAACTGTTTTCGTTGTCTCTTCTGAAAGAAATAGTCACAGTGGGGTGAACGACGTTGCCTAAGCGTCAAAGTAGCAGCAATGTGGGCTCAAACCTCGGTAAACGGACAGTCCGCCAAGTTAGTGCGCCCACAAGGCTTGCTGTCAAACTGCAGCAAATCCTGCGGTGATGCCTGCAATCGTGTCTGCATTTAGGCTTGAAACGTTCTCTGCAGGCTTGCTGCAATGCATATTGTAAGCCATGAAGGCATAGAGCAGCCAACAGTTAGCATTTCGGAGAGATTTGCAACAGGCTTTTGAATGCGCATTTGAATGTTGAGCATTTGAATGCGCATTCAATTGCCTCCATAAAATGTTTATTGCATTTGCATTTGAATGCATACCTTAAACATTTGCATTTGAATTTGAATGCGACCCACAAACACTTGATTTGTGAAATACACAATCAAATGCATGCGTAATTCTTTGAATAATTATTATTGTTAGATTCACTTTCACAAGTTCACACCATGACATTGGAAAACGTTTTCTGTAGTGAGCTGTACCCTCAGCAGATTGTGAAATCATTGTATGACCTGTGAATCCATTTTCACAACGTGCTCTTTGAAAAAGTGCTCTGTAGATCAACTGGTCAATGCCTGAACTGTTATTCATACAGCATGAAAATACTAACTGGTCTATATGTTGATGGCTTCAGAGATTACCTGTTCATTGAAACAAATAAAACAATGCAGACAAATGACTCCCTTGTGTTGTGTTGGCACTATTGGGTTGGGTTGGGTTGGGGTGGCATTTCATTTGTGGAGTAAACATTAACAATGGCAACACTGAATATTTACAGCCAGAGAGAGTGATTAGTGGTGGCTGTAATTATCCACCAGGTTATCTTCGCAGTGACCCCACCAGTGGACATACTATTGTTTTGGGTTTCCGGCCTATCTGAAGGACTAGCATTTCATTCTCTGCCATGGTTCCCAGTAAACTCTTAATTGTTTTTTCCTCCCTCTAATTTCCACCAATTCTGCAGGCCTAGAATTGTGTGGCTCAGTGTATGACACTACGTACATGTTCACGTAGTGGGATTGGTATTTAATGGAACTTAGTGGTTACAGTAGTGTACTACTGTATTTATTAAATAAATTAATAATGTGTTTGTATAGATTACTACATAACAAGCAAGAAACTAAATAAGTGTTACATAAGAAATATACATACAATCAGTTGTGTTTCTATGAATTAGTTGTTTGTTTTTTCTCCAAATAAAAGAAATCGTTAATATAAAGCCAAAACATCTGAAATTACTTCAAATGCATTTGCAAATATGTAACCAAAACATTTTTTCATTTGCATTTGCAAATGTGTAACCAAAACATTTGCATTTGCAATTACTTTCGTTCCTGGAAAATGGCATTTGCATTCGCATTTGCATTTAAATCAAGTGAAACATTTGCATTTGCATGCAAATGCGTTGACATGCATTTGTTAACAAGCCTGGTTTGCAGTAAGGTATGCGTTGAGGTCTTCATTGTGGCTTACAGTGATATGTGTAGAAAGGCATATGGTAAGGCCTACGACCAAGGGCTGCAATAAGGCTTACAGTAATGTGTGCAATAAGGCATACTGTAAGGTCTGCAATGATAAAATAAAATGTCCAACGTGTCCCAAAAAAATGTGTTATAATCATACCGTGGACCGCAAAGATATTTTCCTTAATGTGTTATTTAAACAATATATCAGTGAACAGGCTTACAACTATAAAAAAAAACACATAAATGGTATATGCTAAAAAAGTACATCTCCAATAAAGCCAGCAACAAGGAATACAGTAAAGATTGCAGTAAGGCATGTAGTAAATACTGCAGCAAAGCCAGCAGTAAACCCTGCAGCAAAGCCCACAGAAATGCCGACATTGTGACATGCAGTAAGGTCTACAGTAAGGCCTTCGGTAGATACGCAGTATATTATTCAACAATATAATAAATAATAGTAATTATTCAAAGGTATTTGTAAGCAGTTCGTTATTTAAGCAATATGTCGGTAAACAACCCTATGAAAAACAAATATGACAAAAGAACAGTATGCCTGTATTAAAACAGCCAGGCATTCAGCAAAAGTCTGCAATAAGGCCTGCGATGTGACCTGCGGAAAGCCTGCAATAAAACCGTATGTAAGAGATGCAGTAAGGACAGTAATGCATGCATTATTCCTGTACAAATGGATGAAATAAGGCATGTAGTAATGCATGCACTAGGGCATGCACTAGGGCATGCAGTAGGGCATGTTTGAAAGCTTTATATATATTATGCAGTGTTGCCATATTGTCCATTATCGTTTAGGTTCAACCAAACAACACAAGCCTTGTATAAGACAGAATAGCTTAATTTAGCAAGCATGTACTTACAAACTGTAGCGAAAATTGTCAGCGTCAGCCATAGTATTGAGTTCGACATCTTAACGACGCTCTCTCAGCGTAGACAGATCACCGTAGCAATAAAACGTACTGCAAACAATGACACATTGTCAAATGATAAGTCATACTGTGCAAAGTAGATCGTAGCTGAACGAACCGATGTTGTATCGATTCAGTTTAAGCCAGATGGTAGCAACGCGTTTAGATACAAATAATAATCAACACAACCAATTTGTAAGTAATAAAATACCATGTACGGTAGGTAACCCATGGCAACGCGGCCCTAAAGAAAACGTTAAAATTGTACGCCATTACATTATGTTAGCATGTCTTTAATGTGTTCATATCAAAGATTACTTTATGTTTTACCCATTGGCATACTTTTTTTCGGCAAACAGACAACCTAGCTGAGTTGCATTTGAAAAATAGTAAGGGTACCCAAACAACCCTCCTGATCCATCCCTGCGGCAAGACGGCCGCCTGCCTGGGGCAATACGGACCATAGCTCCCTACCGTCAGCATTTCGCTTATATGAACGAGCCATTATTTAAACATGCATACATAAAATAATATAATAATAATATATCTGGCTGTTACAGTAACTGGTGTATAAATTGAAGTTAACATAAAATATATACCTTGCAATCCATACACAATGTAAAATGGGTGTGTGTTATTATGTAACGTTCGTAATGTATTAAGTGTAATATATATATATATATATATATATATATATATATATATATATATATATATATATATATGTGTGTGTGTGTGTGTGTGTGTGTGTGTGTGTGTGTGCGCGCGCGAGCGCGCGTGTGTGTGATGCATTATGACCGTATGCGTATGGGGTAAGATATAGGGACCGTCTTGCCCCACATGCATGGGGTCCGTCTTGCCCCACAAGTGTACATAAAACACAACTTAGCATTGCCCATTTTGTATTGTCTGACCTGTCAACTGAATTACAATTATTATCAGTTCACCAATCAGTCCACGTTTCACACCATTATATTGTGAGTTGCACCGTTTTTACTATTAGCGAATATTAGACCAGTTGATAAAATAGTGCTTGTAAAAGTAAAAAAAGCACTGATTTAATTAAGTATGTCTCGTGTTGGTGAGCTTTCGGGGTGGGTATCCGATAGATGTTAGCATAATTTTGCACCAAATTTGGGGATATTCAGAGTGTTATAGTTTCCATGACGTGGGGCCGTCTGACCTCAGAGAGCCAGTTTTCTAAGGTTGCCGTTACTAACTTGGCTAAGTACATAATAGAGTTGCATTACCAATAGGACCTGCTCAACCTACGTGAAAACAGTGTATAATTAATGGATTATCACTGCACACGGTAGATGTAACATAGACATGTAGAATATGACGAAGTGGCCACTTTACCATCCAGAGGAATGCTTTAATGTTTGTTTGCAGGCAACACTACACAGCAATGAATGTAGTGAAACAGGTATATGTTACATTAAAAATAATTCGCAAAATAACTTAAGTATCAATTACAACATGCGTAGTTTATGAAAACAAATGAATGGCTTGATATGTATTGCAATTGCTTATTTAAGACATATAATAATATTACGAATATATACTATTAGTACAATACGGACTATTAACGAGGACTATATAATTGTGCATGTTTCATTTGGCCTCTATTAACTTTGGATACGTTTGGATATATTAAGGTGTTATTTGGATATATTAAGATGTTATTCAGCACAGCATATTATGTAGTGGTTTAACATATATAACATTGTTCTGAACAATGTATGTATGTTCCCGATAAGCACGGTTGTATTATTCTTGAGTAACACTGGCTTCAGTTAGGCCGTGGCGTATCCTTGCAATCTCTCTAGCTAGTTCGATTCCACTATCTGTCCACTTCCATTTTCTTCTGCCTCTACGGTTTTTCCTGGTAGTTCTCCTTATATGCTGGAAAGTACCAACTTATCTGGTATCTATTCTTTTCCAATGTTCGTACTTAGCCAAAAATCATAGCTGACCTTCTTCTTTAACCTTTTTGTGTTATTGCTTACTGTATCCATTAATGTTGACATAAAACCAAATGATACGTTAAGTGCACGAAGTACCCGTGATGAGTCTTCACTGCACAAACCTTTAACAAAATCATTCAGTATAAATTGTTTCTTATGTGTATACAATATTACGCATGGAAACAAATCCACAGAATAGCTTTATTTTTGAACCTTTTCGAATATTATTTGTTGTTCATTTTGCATACGTATAAAGATACATTAGTCGTTGATGAAAAAATGTTCTGCAATGTTTCATTAAAAGAAGAAAGCGGGCTAGATACTGCCATTGGAAAAGAAGACCAGATAGTTTTGTACTTACCAGCATGGAAGGAAATATACTAGAAAAAATCGAAGAGGTTGAAAAATGTGATATATATATATATATATATATATATATATATATATATATATATATATATATATATATATATATATATATATATATATATATATATATATATATATATATATACATATATATACACATATATATATATATACACATATATATATATATATATATATATATATATATATATATATATATATATATATATATATATATATATATATATATATATATATATATATATATATATATATATATATATATATATATATATATATATATATATATATATATATATATATATATATATATATATATATATATATATATATATATATATATACGTTTACTATTCATATTTTTATAGATCTGCCTATAAATGTACTTCATAATCTACGTCAAAAAATGTGCATTCAAAATTGGTGAACGGTTGCATGGGCGGATCCAGACCCTGGAAAAGGGGGTGCCTAGTTTTCCAAAAAATACACCAGGTGGACGAACTTTCAATTATCAATATTTCTACAGGATGGCCACACACGATAACATATGATGTTTTACCATTGGGGCAAAATGTACCATGCCAATATAATTAATTAATATTTTTGTAATGTTCTAATGCACATTTAGTATATATGACAGGCCAATAAGACTAAATAGGTCCTACCTAAATATAACAAGGACTTAGTAGAATACCGTGTAAACAGTGTAAATAGTTTAAAGAAGAGTATTGTTTTAATTAATCGCCGTTCGATTCACAATGGATGGCACTTTTCCAACACTTCATTTCCTCGGGTGACAATTTTCACTTGAAACTGCAATGTTCCCCGAGAAACCCATCACGATCACCATAGCACCGTCTCGATCACAAACACCAATGACTAAAGTAGCCAAACGTTAATTTAAAGGGAAAGTTTACTGAGAATGTCAGGAATTAATATAATGATACAAATTAAAGCAACAGTAATTTAAGATTGTCATAACAGAATGCCGTTTACAGGCTTTCAGTAAAACTTTAAGTAATTTCTGATCACACAATTTGATATCATGTTTTTTAGTTAAAATGTGTAAATCTGGAAACATCCGACTGGGCGAAACACGGTTTTGCCTTCGAAAGATCAAAGTTATATATTATATATTGGACAGCATAGGTCCACTTAGTAGATTTAACAATACTTAAATAAGATCACACCCAAAGCATCTACCTCTGTTTGGCTTGTGGGAAAAGAGAGCAGAGTTGTCTTATAAACAGTTTATTGCAAGAATTATATTGGCTTCCTCACCCGTGATCTAGACCAGCACTAGATAGGAAGGCACGCTTGCACTGTTGGCTGGGTGGCGGGTTTGCTGGAAGGGTGATAATTTATATCCCTTTGGGCATGCACTAGCCTTGGTGCATCGTGGAGCCTCGATCACCAAGTTGGTCGGTTCACGGCTCCATGTTCTCGTGTGTTGGTACGGTTGCTTTTCCTACGTTCAGGTTATTCCCAACTTTCCATGTTGCCCAACATTCTCCTGCATCTATTGTTCTAGTCATATAACCACCCTCCCTACCTGTCTACACTTGGCATCATGCAAATCGCGTTTCCTGTCCCCAGTAAGCAGTAACCAGTAAGCCTGTTATCAACGCAGCCAATTATTTAACCTAGGCAGCATCCGATAACAAAGCGTATGCCCACTCGTATGTCTTGACTACCGCAACAATGAAGTAGCATCGGATAAATACGTATGCCTTGGTTACCACAATAATGAAGTAGCATCGGATAAATACGTATGCCTTGGCTACCGCAACAATGAAGTAGCATCGGATAAATTCGTATGCCTTGGCTACCGCAACAATGAAGTAGCATCGGATAAATTCGTATGCCTTGACTACCGCAACAATGAAGTAGCATCGGATAAATACGTATACCTTGGCTACCGCAACAATGTAGTAGCATCGGATCAATACGTATGCCTTGGCTACCGCAACAATGAAGTAGCATCGAATAAATTCGTATGCCTTGGCTACCGCAACAATGAAGTAGCATCGGATAAATACGTATGCCTTGGCTACCACAACAATGAAGTAGCATCGGATAAATACGTATGCCTTGGCTACCGCAACAATGTAGTAGCATCGGATAAATTCGTATGCCTTGGCTACCGCAACAATGAAGTAGCATCGGATAAATACGTATGCCTTGGCTACCGCAACAATGTAGTAGCATCGGATAAATAAATCGCTAGGTGTATGTGCAATTATTACCTTGGCAGGCACCATGTTTTATCAACCATGTGTTCAAGCGTACTTACACAAGAGAGCTTACTTCGACTTCCGCTGCGTACGACCAGTGTTTCTTTGTTTGCTCGTCAGACGGCACAGTGTGTATAAAATTGCTGGATGGATTCCCGCTGTCCGCGCGACATATGCAACGATGAAATAGGAGAATTATCGCTCGGTGATGAACCACGCCCGTGCAACTATGCTCCGATTACGCACTCTGACATATCAGTTTTCCGCTGCTCATTTGACGGAACAGCACAACGCGCAGTCTAACAGAGACGAAATTTGATTTAGCTTTTGATGAGGTCATGAATATAGCGACTGTCTAGCTTTCGACAACTTAACCCATAAACTGGTGTGAAATACACGAATTCCTCATGATCTGTCGTTTTATGTGAGGTTTATTAACGTGATGCGTACCATTAGACCAGCATTGACGTGACGAAGTAATTAGTATGAATAAAACATACACCCTTTATGTGTGCACGCGTACATATACACACACACATACACTCACACGCACGCATGCACACACCACACAAACGCACACACGCACGCACGCATTTACACACACACATCTATAGCCGCTACCTAATGCATATCAAATACTTTGTGATGCGTTAGGTAGCAACATTTAATGTCCAAACCATTAACTACCATAATATACGTTGACAGGTATTGCACAAAAGAATGTGCTGCAAAAGTCCAATTTGGATTCTACGCATTTTGTGATCGACCGAGTTTTTTAGCTGCGCACGTTGAATTGCAAAACACATATGTTTATTTCCCAACTAACATATATATAAACTATGAGATTCATCCGACTTCGTGAACTGTTTACAGCGTGCGACAGTATCGAATGTCAGCTGTCGTAACATAACGAAAATAACTTACACTGTATAATGAATAGAGGTCAAAATAAAGACACGTATCTTATATACGATCGCCTAGTAGCCTAAACTCGGTCCAACAATATGTTGCTATAAGAATAATCTTGGGTTTCCCAGTAGTCACCCTTTAACCTAATTTTATACTCGACTAAGAATTAATCTTAAATTTCCGCCGAACATTTCAGGGACAATCGTTGTCAGAGGCGTTCTGCTAAACCTGGTGACCTGCACGGTCAGCCACGTGACGTCAAATACAGACGCGTGATAACGTATCGCCTTTCGTCGACATGAAATTTGTTCTGACCACGCCCGAGCATGAACCTAGAAGAAACCTCGTCCAGCAAAAACGCATAATGGGAGCTTAGACTACCGATTGGTCATTGTAACGCATTAAGCCAACTGCGATGCTTATTGCAGTCCATGTTCTGTAACGTTATATCCGGAGGAAAAGGCAGGAGGATGGAGAAGATAGGATAAAGTTGGGAGAGAGTTGCATTCATGAGTACGTGCACATGACGACCCACATAGTGCTGTAACATACACGCGCACAAACAATATGTTGTCGATATGGTAAATCACGTTCGTACTGACGTTCGCTAAAATTTAAAGTTAATAGTCGCCATCCGAAATGTCATGGTTTTGATCGCTAGATGGCGCATATGTATAAACGGAATGCATCGCGAGATCGCTTGTCGGCGGAAGTACAACTTGTACTCCAAATTAGAGAGTCGGAAAGAATTTGTTTCAGCAGAGAATACAGCGTACCAACAATAACGCTTATTGACATTAAAAAAAATCACAACGCTAGCATCGGAACGCAAAAATCGGCTAATCTGACAGAGACGTCAAGGGTTATTCCGGGTAGCACCTATTAAATGTCACGCTACTGACAGTAACACGATGAAATGAAGAGGAAGTTACCGAAGACCTGGAAAGAAGGCTTCGTCACAACATTTAGAGACAGTCGCAGTAGTCCCGGACTACTACTGTCTGCAGCCATCCGCTGATTGTTTAGTTCAGCTGGTCCCCGGCCACAGTGTGGAGCCACTAGTACGAGCACGACGCACACCAAAGTTGCTTAACAAAAGGAATATAAATCGGACGTCAAAGGAACACATTAATCCCGTAACTAACATCCCGTCATATCAAAATTTAACAAGATTAAACAAGATTTGCCATCCACGCCAAAGGCCCATATGGCAAGTGGACAAGGAAGCCATTGGCTTATCGAGAGTCCAACAATGTTCATCTACGTGTAACCCGCTCTCCTGAGATATGTGTCAACCTTGTTTTTAAACATATTCACGCTGCTAGCAGTTATACAATCTGTAGATTATTTGTTCCATTTATTTATTGTCCTCTGTGAGAACGAGTGCTTCCTGGTGTGCAATCTACACTGATCCTTTACTAATTTTACCTCATGTCCTCTAGTTCTTCTATCTTTCTTGAGTGAAAAAAAAAATTTTCTATCAATATTTTCATACCCATTAAATATCTTAGAAATTTCAATCTGATCTCATCTTAACCTCCTTGTCTCTAGAGTTGTCAAGCCACATTCTTTCAGGCGTTCTTCATAACTAAGTTCTCTCAGTTCTGGAATAAGTTTAGTTGCTCTCCTCTGTATGCGTTCAAGCGTATCTATATCCTTTTTACGATATGGTCTCCACCCTTGTATGCAGTATTCTAAATGAGGTAAAACTATTGCTTTGTACAGATGTATAATTAGCTTTTTTTCCTTGTATGTTATGTTTCTCCTAATCAACCCAAGAATTTGATTACCCTTTGAAGCTGCAATACCAAGCTGCTCTGAGACGTTCATATCAGCGCTTACTCCTAAGTCCTAAGACCATTTCACTAATCTGCTTAGATCTACTACATATCTATGCATATATGCTTAGTAATTTAGTTTTCTTGCTACTATGCACATAATATATATTGCATGTATTCTTTTGTCTGGAATAAAAGACAAATTGATATTGATTGACATAAACACTAAACACAACGTCGTAGATTCACCAATGCTCATTCACCACTTTGCCAGTGTTTCGCGTTTTGTTTCTTTCTACGGGACATCGACGCGAACAAACCAAAGAGCCCTGATCAATGGTGTAAGCAAGAACTACTCTCGAACTACTCACGTATCGCCTTTGCCAATCAACACATTGGCTGGTCAAAGACGGTCGATACCGCTCTAGACTCGACCTGCGCAAACCGGTTATTTTTTTGTACCTTTCTGGAAGTGTACTTTCTACATCTCCCAATAATATCAACGTGAGATCCATTGAAATATTTTATTGCGTTTCTCTGATATTACAAGTGTGATATAGTGCATCGTATGTCGAGAAAAATATGAGTAGCCCACCTCCATTGCACATGTATGTAATGTGAAAAAAGGGTGATCCTGTTAATACTAATTCATGTTACGTACGATTATGAATTGTAGAAAGCAATACGTTTGATTAACAGTATGTCAGGACCGTATGTTTACTATGATAAAGACAATGACCTTTGTTTGCAAGTAAGCGTATGCCAGACAATAATTAGCTTCAGTGGTAGTTGTAATGTCGCCGGCATCTTACAGAAAGTTGGTGTCTGACTTAACAAACATGTAGCAACCAGTGATAGGACATTCATTTGCTCAAGCTGATTATGAGTTAACGCCAAAACCAGATGTCGTGCAACACACAATGTTATATCTCAATGTAGCAAGAAACAGCTGTAACAGGTCCAACATGGCGTGTACACTATTGTTCTCCTGCCATGGTGGATATACATGCCTAGTGGAGTAGTGAAGAAAGAAGTTCAGCGCGATGAAGATGAGGTAGACTGATGCTTGGAAAACTTAACAACAATTTGGTAAGATTGTGATGAACATGTCAATAAAATTAGTACAACATGGTGATCTAATAAGTACCGGTGTCTGTTGTTAATACGTGATGCCCTTTTCCGTATCTAGTCGCCAAGCACAACATTACGGTGGCACGTTATTCCATCTGTGTTTTTTTCGTAAGAAACTATGATTGCAAACACAAGGAAAGTTTCAAATACAAAACAAAATAATGGTGGAATCGAATTTGTTATGTATGAAAACAGATACAAAACAGTTCAATCATCTCCGTATCACATCAGGCGGCCAGAATAAGTTGAGAATAAATATGATCGTTTTCATAGACTTGATTTATAATCACATCAGTTATATAGAAACTAGATAATACATAATGTGTCTGATGTCACACTACATCGCTAAGAAATTTGACTAAGACCACAGCCAAGTAATATCAGAATACATTACAATGCGTAGGCGGTAATTCTAACAGTTCTTAATCTACGTATGGTTTCTCTGTGAGGAAGAGACACACAAAGCCTCATAAAGACAACATATTTTTTCGGACAGACAGAACACGCATGAACGTAATTCCACTAGATTAAGTATCCATACACTTTATTGCACTGATTATGTAAAATCGAGCTATTCATCCAGACATATATGTACCTAACCAAAACCACGTTTCTCGGCGTGTCGTGTCCCGTATATGTTGTAAAGCAATTACTTTCATAGAGGTACATTGGAATAATGGTTACACGAATAGACTGTTCCTTCGCATTTGTTACATAAATGCTGCACCAGGCTACCGTCACCAGAAGCACGTAATACCTAATATAGCGGTTCTAGCGTGTACACGAACTTAACGCTAGGAATTGCCCAAGTAACAATCATCTATGCCACTATTGACACTAGTTTCTATATTGTCTGCATGTTTCGCGAGTTGTGCCATTTTTCGAATGTTCTTTTGGCGTTGATTTCCAAAGTGTGGGATTGGATTTGTTTTGGAATTCGGCGTTATCAAACAGCAGCGAGAGCCTTGATTTCATTCATGGACAACGCCCTTGTGTAGATGTGTAACTGAAACAAAGCGACGCCGAATTACTAGGGTCATTTACGATTGCACTAACTGAGGATGTCTCAGAATAGTGTGTCAGGAAACAGTGGTAGCGATAAGTATCACCTTGACATGGAAGAAGTGGCTTTGGATTAATAAAGAAATCTACTTTTTAAGTTTAACATGCATATGGTGTACAAACGTGTATATGACAATATTCAACAATAAAGCACTTTGTCCAGTTAAAAGGCCGTACTTACCTTAAAGGTCACGTCATGTACACAATGTAGCTACGTTAATCAAAATATGTTTTAAAATCAGCAACACACCATGTAAAACAATCATTTAATAAACTTCATTACGTGGCTATGTATCTAGAATGGTTCGCGAGGAACACGTATAATTGCATATGATGACAATGGCAAAAATAGACAACGAAGAATGGATTATCTAGGTAAGTGTTTGGGTTACTGCCAAAGGCATTGAAGTATTCCTTGACTAAAATAGAAAAGGTATCGACACACTTCGGCGCTCTTTTTACAGACAAACTAAAATCCACTCACTTCATCAATACGACCCTTGAAGTAGCCTGGATCTTCCCCCTTCTTCGCAGAACCGCCGTAAGAACCAACGTTCATCGGATTCTGGCGGTTTTCGATGACGCCTGCAATTCAACAACACAAGGAATTTATCAAATAATCAACATTACAACAGTGCCATGTTATGGCACGCTACTCGGTGCTATCATGTTGCGAGCACCACGCTTGGTCATTTCATGAAGGCTGATTTGTAAAATTTGTTCGGCGATTAGTCATGTACGTGATGGATAATTCCAGGGTCAATATTTCGGTTTGTATTTCCTCTAAACTATTTCGAGGTTTTATTTCGTCTAAACGTGAGCACACCAACAGGTTGATGGCACTCGTAAGGGCAATTACATGTTTGTTTTATAATGAAGACGTTTTGACAAGATTAGCAAGATTGCCATCCAAGGTAAAGGCCCCGATGGCAAGTGAACAAAGAGTCCAATTGTTCATATATGTGTAACCCGCCCTGTGTACACAAACTGTAGATAATTTGTTCCATTAATTAATTGTCCTTTGTGAGAATGAACACTTTCTGATTTCCAGTCTCCACTGATCCTTCACTAACGTTGCTTCGTGTCATCTAGTTCTGCTATCTTTCTTAAGTGAGACAAGATATTTCTATCAATATTTTTATACCCATTCAATATCTTATAATCTTCAATTTGATCACCTCTTAACTTCCGTGTATCTAGGGTTGTTAAACCACATTATGTTAAGCGTTCTTCATAACTAAGCTATCTCAGTTGAGATATTGCTACTCAATGACTCGTACCGCTTGTGAGGGCCTGAGACACAAGCTCCGTGTCGTAATACATCTTCACATTGTTGACATCATACACGAGAGTCACGTGATGCCAGTCGCCATCCGCCACCTGCCGGCGAAACAGCGAAGTGAGTATGACATCACAGTGGCTGCTGCTATAGCAAGTCAGCCAGAGTATGGATAAACAAACGTGTTAACGGTTTGGCATAGCACAACGACACAAACATGACATGCATGCATAGGTGTAATATGTTGAACATGTTAAGCCAAAACTAGACGCAATGTATTCAATAACTATTAAAGAACTAGGAATTAAGACTCGAGCCAACAAGCCTGCTTGTAGTCAATAATACGACGATCGGTTCAACTAACTAGTAAAGATGGCTTAGTTGAAACGATCGTCATATTATCGACAAGCAGGCTTGTTGGCTCGGGTCTTAGGGGATGACTTGAGTTGCACTGGAGTCGTACATTTTAATGACTTGGGACTTGAGATGGAATTCAAAGAGATGACACAATACTTGACTTGGAGATCATAGTGACTTGACTTAATGCCCAGCTATGGCGGGCATGTTGCTGTAATAGTTGTATATTCTACTGTGAATA
This sequence comes from Lamellibrachia satsuma, assembly GCA_033239005.1. NCBI lineage: Eukaryota > Metazoa > Annelida > Polychaeta > Sabellida > Siboglinidae > Lamellibrachia > Lamellibrachia satsuma. The sequence goes on along the minus strand of BSQZ01000002.1, from coordinate 6,039,069 downwards.
TACTTAGTACCTTCTTTCGAAATAAAATAACTACTTAAATGTATCTCTCTCAGTTTAGCGTAATGCATTTGTATTTCACACGAAATGCAATGGCGAACTCAAGGGTTTCCGGGGATATTGGCACGATAAGAGTTTTCGCATTGTATTATATCTTGTAAATTGACTCTAGTAATTGCACGAACAATAATCATAGTCGCATCGCGGTAAATGTTTTAGTAATAATAATTCCGCGTGACACGACCGTAAATAATTATTCTGTGAGGGTGGCAGGCATACTGTGTCATACATGTGTGATGCAGCTCATGTATTTCTGTTTAGGCTAGCTCATATAGACGTCATATATTCCGCATAACTCAAGTGATGCGAGAGACAAATATCACCTGACATCTGGGCTTACTTAGCGAATAGTGGTTTATGCTGAAAATGTCTGATGAACTTAAATCATAATAACAATGCAAGCGAATTTGGATTAGTTGACTTATGACGTAGGAAACGGCAGATCCATTCTTTTCCTGCACATAGTATAACACGTATTCTTCCATGAACGTATCGGTTAGGAAATAGCTATTGAAATAGCATACATGTTTCACAAAGAAGACTAAGACACGTGACGTATAAATGTATATAGTGTTAGCTGTTGATGTAGCTCGTTAACATAGGTATATGTTTAGAGGCCCTTAGCCAGATGTTTGAAAATAGATGTGTGTGTGTGTGTGTGTGTGTGTGTGTGTGTGTGTGTGTGTGTGTGTGTGTGTGTGTGTGTGTGTGTGTGTGTGTGTGTGTGTATATATATATATACATAAACATATACATATATATATATATGTGTGTGTGTGTGTGTGTGTGTGTGTGTGTGTGTGTGTGTGTGTGTGTGTGTGTGTGTTTGTGCGTGTTTGTGTGTGTACGTATGGAAATATATATATATATATATATATATATATATATATATATATAATAAGATTACACATAATTATAGCATCTTATTATTATTATCACCATTATTATTATTATTATTGTTATCCATAACTACATCAATAGTACTACCGGTAGACCAGTGTTAAGCGTTATGGCGATATGACATACGTATGTGTTTTCGGCGACGACGAGATGCCAGCTCTCTGTGTCGATGCCGACGACAATGTTCTCCGCCTGACCACTCTGCCTGGCGTGGATGAGGAAGGTGGCGTCTTCTATGCAGTCACCGTTGTCCACGAGTCCGACCAAACCGTCGGTGGCGCTGTTTTGTCTGAACCACAGCGCCACCGTCAACCCAGTGACATGTTTGTCCTTGAACCAGTTACGCATGAACGGAACCTGGGTAAAAAGACACGTACATACATGTACCATATTTGTCAGATGATTCGGTAAACCATTTTAGGGAATGCGTCTTCCGAAAAACAAGCCCACGTACACTGTGTATGTACTGACCGACTTATTCAATCACCACAATTTAACCTGTCTAGGAAGCATTCAGTAACGTTGCATTTAATAAACAAAAGTTTGTATCGTTCCATCGTTTACTACCATTTACTCACTCATAAAAATGTTGAAAAGAAGCACAGAAGACGGAATGCAATGTTGTCTTCCAATTAGTACGATTGTGTTCAGCTAATGTTATCCTATAAATATTGTACGACAATATTGGAGGATATATTGCGACTATCGGGTAACACCTACTGTTAATCATGTTGCATATTATCATCGGTAAGGTGTGCATTTATGGCTATTATTTAATTAATTGTTGAAAAACAAATCAGTTATATGCTACTTTACACAAAGCATGCGTGACATTCCTGTTTGATACATCGTGAAAGTCCAATGTAGATGTAATAAATGGACATAGTTAATCCTCCCAGCCTCGCTGACCAATGTTTAATTTCTCAATCATACTTTATAATATGTACTGCTCAATCATAAGAACAAGAACTTAGTGTAAAAAGCAATTCTAATAGTTGTCGTAATGGGTCTAAGTAAAACTGGCGTGATTGAGTTAGATGCACAACTGGCATATCAGAAGGTTCTATCGAGTTCTGAACGATTGGAGAATAGTTGCCGCAAGTTGTGTGGTAATATTTCCACACCAACGACGTTGCTATGTACAAATATGTCATCAGACATGCTATTGGCCAGACCTGGAGATGAGAGGCGCCGTCGAATTCGGCCACGCGACCACGCACGTCATCGTTCACAATGCGCACTTTACCGTCACCATAGGCGTAGCCCTTGGCGTGGTGACAAGTGACGTCATCGAAGTGCTTGTCGTATGGGAAGTGCAGAAGCAACTCGTCTGCGCAGTTCGGCTCAACTAAAACAAGACCTTGATGTGTATTTCAGACCGACGTCTATCATCCTTAAAAGGTCTACATATTCTGAAGTTCGCTATTGCTGCTAAATATAGGTAAACAAATTAGTTCTGGCCGCATTAGCTGTTTCTTAGGAGGATGCATGTTTATACAACACTGAATGTTGGAACGCTTGTTTATTGGGAGGTTAATATTCAACGTTAAGAGATTAATAACATATCCGTTTGATAGGCATTCTCATAATTTGTATCAGTAACAATACACATTTGGTGACAAGAGTATCCACCCCTACACCTACCTGCTTAGCTTTCAACAGACAAATCGAAGCATCATCAAATTAACCCATAAATCGTAGCGAGGACAAAACGAATGTAACCAGAAAACAAAAACTCCAGACGGCAAATGGACAAGGATGTCATTAGCTTATCGAGAGTCAAAGGACTATTAATTTATATTATTAGCCGCCCTTCTGATGTATCTGTCAATTATGGTTTTAATTAAGCATATTCACGTAGCATTTATATACTTAATAGATAACTTGTTCCGCCAATTGATCATCTTCTGTGAGAATTAGTACTTTCCGATATTCAATCTACATTGTCTCTAAACGCATACATGTGCTGGGTGATCGAACATAGACAACTGACGTATCAACAGTGGCCGGACGAATGCAGAAGAACACGTACTTGCAGACAAGACTATGCATGCACACTGGTCGTCGCTGTCGTCGAACTCCATACCGTCTCCGCACGTCTGTCGCATCCCGTTCACTCGGCTCTTGAAGATCCTCCGATTGTCTCGGACGGTCGAGTAGGAACAAGGCGCTGGAACGCAAACATATTAGCTGGATTATGCCTTTATTATTGTCATACTATTACTAGTGGTTGCTGTTTGTTTGTTGTATCGTGTGATGCGCCATGACGAAAAAGCCAACAAAGTCCTGGTCTGGAAGTCCGATGAACCTCGGAGAAGAGGTTGGCCAACAACAATTCTGCGAGACACCACAGAGAAGGACACGAGACACAGTGGTACAAACATAATAACAGCAATGAAGAACTGAAACCACTGAAAGGAATTAATCATGTCACCACGTTAAGTAGACGACATATGTAAAATAAGCTCTTCATTAGCATTGCCATTATTTTTATTTATTTTATTATATTATTATATTATATTATTATTTTTATTATATTTTATTTATATTATATAATAGTAAACTATCTTTACCATAGTTAATACGTTTGTTTTGTATTGATTCTTATGGCATTCGTTATATTAATACCATGGGTTGAAAGCGACCAATTATGGACCCTTTTCTCGGTATTGTACTGCCCGTGGGACGTTCGACATTATCCTGTCTCTCCGGGTCATCGCCGTCTCCCGTGCAATATGTAGGGCTCCGGTTGTGAACTGCTTCATGTTGTCGATCCAGGCGGTTCGCCTTCGTCCTAGCTTGTTTTTCCCATCGACTGCGACTTCGATATATGATAGGATTAGATTTTGTCTTCGTCTTAATCAGTGTCCATATTTTGGTCATTTCCATCGCTTCAACTGTGCTACTAGTCATTTGCCATCAGACACACCAAACTGGTGTCAGACCAAGACACGTGTCTTCTCGCCGACCCAGCTGCGCACACTCACATCTCAAAGGTGTCCAACTTATTGTCGTTCGTCTTGCGACTTGACTAATTGTATCTGCAGACACAGCCCGATCTGTGTTGACTTTAAAACTAGTTGAAGTTGGACACATCTGGCGAGCCCGTACATATTGCGTGTTGTTGTTGTTGTCGTTGTCATTGTTGTCATTTCTTACACCGAGCGCGCACACGCGCGCGCACGCACTCACGCATTCACTCACACACACCCATCAGACCTGTTCACAAGATAACATTGCTTGTCTAATGTCGGGCGTTGGCTACGATGAAACGGCGTGCGTCAGCCATGGTAATGTGATCTCTGGATTCATGCAGTTGAAGTCTAGTGAATACGACGATATATTACAAATCCATCGGAATGTGGCCGCGCAGACTTGAATGCTGCAGTTGCCTTTACGCGACTCTTTACACGGTCAACATAAATATGTGTGTGTGGATATTGCTGTGTACGGGTGAACAGACGAAGCGTTATACACGAATAATCGCCACTGCGTGCGAAGCTCTTGCTCGGTGGTAAGAACGCCAGTCTGTCAATCAAAAGAACCGGAAGTCAAATCCTGTTTCGAAACTTGGGCAATTTCCCTCACACCACTTAGCCTGTGTCTTTCAGGTAGAGTTGGTGCTCTGCTTAAACCTACTAAAACCTCCTGCGTGTGCCCTGGAACGGGACTGTTTGGACAATTGTTACATAAGACGTGCATAAAGGCTATTGCAAAGTACGTGTTCTCATGGAGGGATATGCATAGTAGAACATGCTATAACATTTAACGACAAAAAACCTATTGTATCATAAAATGGTGTTGTATTGCTATAAAGTAAAAGTGTTCTATCCGCCAAATGTGTTTTAATGAAGCACAATAAAAATGCATAGCTGCGCTTTTGGCTGTTAAATTAATGATATGCTAATCACGTGATCCCATGACAGTCTGACCCCAATCAACTTTGTCCACACATTTTGGAAAGTGTAAACAGCTGTCAGTGAGTGTAGTTGCACAGCATAGTCAATATTTATAAACAGACAAGTGGTCAATAATAGCTAATCATATGTATGCATAATGCCTTTATCGATTCTCACTGTATTAACACACCGTATTTCCAAAGTATGAGAACAATTTGGAAGTCAAAGCAGTTCAACTGAAACGTTCAGTTACTGTTGCTGCACACTTTGGAAGCATAGTAAATTAAAAATCAACGCCATTTAGACTTTTATCAACTTATACTTGAGCAGAATAGTTAATTTGAAGTGGTCTGAAACGGTTAGCATAATAAACACTCTATGCGAAAGGTCAACGCAGCTTCTTGTGGAGTAGGAAATCAATATGTGAACATTTAGTAGGATTGGTCGCACACTAAGAAAACCCGACCAGGTATCACCGGACAATCACGTTGATCTTGTAGGGGAAACTAAAAGAGGATTACCTAGAGATACCTGGTGACACGACCTTGATGTGGAAACTGGGAAGATGGAGTACACCTACATCGAACTCACGAAGATGACACAAAACAGGATATAGCGGTGGCATTTTGTCGATGATCTAGTACTGTGTGAACACGTGCCGTTGCTCACCATTTTGTCGATGATCTAGTACTGTGTGAACACGTGCCGTTGCTCACCATGTTTGTTTACATCAGGAGGTCGAATGACAGCCGGCTGGACATCACATCCAGGCTGCTTCGTCCTTGTGCACGTTAGTCTCGACAAGTCCCAGTAGAGTTGACCACAGGTGACGTGGTGGTAGGTCCAGTACCAGCGGTTACCCCATGTGGTGATTTTCTCACATATGTAATACTTGTGACAGTCGTGTGAATCCCGCAGCCAGATCTGACCCTTCGTGTAGTCACAACGGCTGCAGTCCGGCTCGACTGGTACGGGAAAGAGGCCCGAGTTATGACGTCATAGAGATGAAAAACAAGTCGATAACATGTCCTTTAATGTACGCCTCTAGAAAACACAAATCATACATTCATTTGTGGCACTCGTAATTATGCATGCATACATACATACATACATCCATGCACACGTACATACTTACATGCATACTAGCCGACATGGATACATACATGCACACAAGTAGACATGCATATATGCATGTATGCAAACATACATACGTACGTACGTACGTACGTTTACATAGACACACATTTTCTTGTTTCCTTAGCCTTCCTTAACGTGGTGCTGAGCAATTCATGATAATATTGAAGAGACTACATGCATACAATTATCATTAATATCACCCAGTAATCCACACCTCCTGGTGTACTAGTAGTGGTGTCACAACATGTAGTTGTTGTATCTACGGGAGTGGTTGTTGGTGTAGGTGTAGTAGTAGACGTAGTCTCCACATCCGGCACTGTTGTCGTTGTCTCCACCTCGGCGGCAGTACCTGACACGGTAAAGTAATGTGACTAGATTGGTGATGTCATACTGTAAATATAGTTTTGTTTGTGATGCTGCGCGGTGTACGTTAGTTTGGTCGTATTAGAACAATTAGAACAATTATTTAGAGGTAATGTTATTTAGCGTCCAGCGTTCGTGTGTTTATTTGCGTATGTGCGTGCGTGCGTGCGTGCGTGCGTACGTGCGTGCGTGTGTGTGTGACCAGATCTGACCCTTCGTATAGTCATAGCGGCTGCAGTCCGGTTCGGTTGTTACGAGTTATGGTGTTATAGGGGCTTGATGATGATATTAGCATTTTATTTCTTATTTGAGATTTATCTTTTATATACAAATGCCATGTAATCAGTATACTTTTTCTTAAAATAATGTTACACACGCGAACATTCTGCATAGTTTTTACCATTTTATTCAACGTATGTATTATTGTTATTATCACTATCTACATATCTACAAGTTTGTGTCGTGTGAACTGACGCCTGTACACACCCGTGAACGGGGCAGTAGCCCCGGATTTGATGGTGTCAAAATAAAGTTTTATTATTATTATTATTAAAAACAAGTCATCAACATGTCCGATAAAGTACGCCTCTGGAATACATATATCACACATTTTGTTTGTGGCACTCCCTTTCATGCATACACACATACTTACACCCATGCATACATACATGCATACAGGCAGACATGCATACATACATATATACATACATACATACATACATACGTACATACACGCGTGCGTACGTACGTACGTATGTACGTACGTACGTTTACATATACACGAATTTTCTTGTTTCCTTAGCCATCCTCAACGTGGTGATGAGCAATTCATGACAATATTGAAGAGACTACATGCATCAAATTATTATTAATATCACACAGTAATACGCACTTTCTGGTGTACTAGAAGTGGTGTCACAACATGTAGTTGTTGTTGTATCTACGGGAGTGGTTGTTGGTGTAGGTGTAGTAGTAGACGTAGTCTCCACATCCGGCACTGTTGTCGTTGTCTCCACCTCGGCGGCAGTACCTTACACGGTAAAGTAATGTGACTATATTGGTGATGTCATACTGTAAATATAGTTTTGTTTGTGATGTTGTGCGGTGTACGTTAGTTTGGTCGTATTAGAACAGTTAGAAAAAATATTTAGAGGTAATGTTATTTCGCATCCAGCGTTCGTGTGTTTATTTGCGTGTGTGCGTGCGTGCGAGCGTGTGTGTGTGACCAGATCTGACCCTTCGTATAGTAGCAGCGGCTGCAGTCCGGTTCGACTGTTACGGGACAGAGGCCCGAGTTATGGTGTCATAGGGGTGAAAAACAAGTAATCAACATGTAAGCTAAAGTACGCCTCTGGAATACATATATCACACATTCATTGGTGGTACTCCCATTCATGCATACACATATACTTACCCCCATGCATACACACATGCATGCAGGCAGACATGCATACATACATATAAACATACATACATACATACATACATACATACGTACGTACATACATACGTACGTACGTACGTACGTACGTAAGTACGTACGTACGTTTACATAGACACGGATTTTCTTGTTTCCTAAGCCGTCCTTAACGTGGTGATGAGCAATTCATGATAATATTGAAGAGACTACATGCATCAAATTATTATTAATATCACACAGTAATACGCACTTTCTGGTGTACTAGTAGTGGTGTCACAACATGTAGTTGTTGTATCTACGGGAGTGGTTGTTGGTGTAGGTGTAGTAGTAGACGTAGTCTCCACATCCGGCACTGTTGTCGTTGTCTCCACCTCGGCGGCAGTACCTTGCACGATAAAGTAATGCGACTAGATTGGTGATGTCATACTGTAATGACTAGATTGGTGATGTCATACTGTAAATATAGTTTTGTTTGTGATGCTGCGCAGTGTACGTTAGTTTGGTCGTATTATAACAATTAGAACAATTACTTAGAGGTAATGTTATTTAGCGATCAGCATTCGTGTGTATACTTGCGTGTGTGCGTGCGTGCGTGCGTGCGTGTGTGTGTGTGTGTGTGTGACCAGATCTGACCCTTCATGTAGTCACAGCGGCTGCAGTCCGGTTCGACTGTTACGGGACAGAGGCCCGAGTTATGGTGTCATAGGGGTGAAAAACAAGTTATCAACATGTCCGATAAAGTACGCCTCTGGAATACATATATCACACATTCATTTGTGGCACTCCCTTTCATGCATACACATATACGTACACTCATGCATACATACATGCATACAGGCAGACATGCATACATACATATAAACATACATACATACATACATACATACATACATACATACATACATACATACATACATACACTCGTGCGTACGTACCTACGTTTACATAGACACGGATTTTCTTGTTTCCTTAGCCGTCCTAAACGTGGTGCTGAGCAATTTATGATAATATTGAAGAGACTACATGCATCAGATTATTATTAATATCACCCAGTAATACGCACTTCCTGGTATACTAGAAGTGGTGTCACAACATGTAGTTGTTGTTGTATCTACGGGAGTGGTTGTTGGTGTAGGTGTAGTAGTAGACGTAGTCTCCACATCCGGCACTGTTGTCGTTGTCTCCACCTCGGCGGCAGTACCTGACACGATAAAGTAATGTGACTAGATTGGTGATGTCATACTGAAAATATAGTTTTGTTTGTGATGCCGCAGTGTACTTTACGTGTGTGTGTATGTGTGTGTGTGTGTGTGTGTGTGTGTGTGTGTGTGCGTGCGTGCGTGCGTGCGTGGGTGCGTGCGTGCGTGCGTGCGTGCGTGCGTGCGTGCGTGCGTGCGTGTGTGTGTGCCCACAGCAAATATGCTAACACCAGTAACAAAGAAACTAATTGTTTATGTATATAGGTCGTGCGTGAGAAAACATTACTTAATGTGTATCAATAAACTATATGCTAATGACTTACTTGTTGTCTCTTTCTCTTCCGTTGTTATGCGTTCAGTCTCTCCTCCCTGGCCCGCATCTGTCGTTGGTACAGGCGACTCTGTCGTTGTTACAGGCGACTCTGTCGTTGTTACAGGCGACTCTGTCGTTGGTACAGGCGACTCTGTCGTTGTTATAGGCGACTCTGTTGATGATACAGGCGACTCTGTCGATGACACCGCCGACTCTGTCGGTGTTACAGGCGATGCTGTCACTGCTACATAATAACTCTTTGTTCTTGGCTGACGCTGAACATTCGCAAGACTTTTGTAATTAACAATGTCATGGTAAATTGACCATGTGTTTATGTAAATGTAATCTGCTTTCACACGACCCCTATTTAAGCAATTTACCCGCATATGTATGAAAAGTAAATTGGCAACACTCCACTGTTGTGGGTTTATGAATACCTTGCAGAGAGTTAAACAAATTTGTTTAAGTAATGATTGGCCATCCACATGCGTGAATCGTAGTACAGTATTGCAACTGGCAAGTGGGTGTGTTTTGTGGTGATGTAACAAACGTTGTCTAGGCAATCACCATCGACATAGCAACACTTAATTACACGTAGTATATTAGTATATTAATACAATGTGACCGAAATAACATTTAATAACTAAGCCATGCACGAGACACGTCTCCCAATGTGTGTGTGTGTGTGTGTGTGTGTGTGTGTGTGTGTGTGTGTGTGTGTGTGTGTGTGTGTGTGTGTGTGTGTGTGTGTGTGTGTGTGTGTGTGTGTGTGTGTGTGTGTGTGTGTGTGTGTGTGTGTGTGTGTGTGTGTGTGTGTGTGTGTGTGTGTGCATATGTGCGTGCGTGCTTGCGTGTGTGGGTGCGTGTGTGCGTGCGTGTGTGCGTGTTTGTGTGCCCACAGAAACTATGCTAACACCAGTAACGACGAAACTAATTGTTTATGTATTTAGGTCGTGCGTGAGAAAACAATATTTAATGTGTGTCAATAAACTATATGCTAATGACTTACTTGTTGTCTCTTTCTCTTCCGATGTTATGCGTTCAGTCTCTCCTCCCTGGCCCGCATCTGGCGTTGTTACAGGCGACTCTGTCGTTGTTACAGGCGACTCTGTCGTTGGTACAGGCAACTTTGTCGTTGGTACAGGCGACTCCGTCGATGACACCGCCGACGCTGTCGGTGTTACAGGCGATACTGTCATCGCTACATAATAACTCTTTGTTCTTGGCTGACGCTAAACATTCGCAAGACTTTTGTAATTAACAATATCGTGGTAAATTGAGTATGTGTTTATGTAAATGTAATCTGCTTTCACACGACCCCTATTTAAACAATTTACCCGCATACATATCACAATTAAATTAGCAACACTCCACTATTGTGGGTTTATGAATATCTTGCAGAGAGTTAAAAAAAAATTAAAAAGTACTGATTGGCCATCCACATGCGTGAACCGTAGTACAGTATTGCAACTGGCAAGTGGGTGTGTTTTGTGGTGATGTAACAAACGTTGTCTAGGCAATCACCATCGTTATAGCAACATTTAATTACACGTAGTATATTAGTATATTAATACAATGTGACCGAAATAACCTTTAATAACTAATCCATGCATGAGGCACGTCTCCCAATGTGTAGATTAGTGTTTCGGATGAATATCAGTTTCGAAATTACCTTTCCCTTTCGTTTGGATGCGCCTCTGAACTTGTGAGGGTTTAGGCGTGATCGAAGTGATTGTATAAAAATAATAATAACAACAATAATAATAGTTAATATTTTTATTTATTTATTTATTAATTATTATTAGTGTTGTTGCTGTTGTCATTGCTATTATTATAATTATTACGTTATTATTATTATTATGTAACAACATACGTATCGTGGTTTCTTCTCGGGTCCTCGTCTGTGCTGGTGGCGGCGCCTCTGTAGGACACTCCACGAAGCACTCTTCGTACAGCGAGTAGGTGGAACTCTCAACAGTGTCGCCGTCGGCCGTGTCGAGCTGACACGTCGTATCGCTAGATCTCGTCCCACTTAAACCGCAAGTCTCGCTACACTCGCTCCATGGCGTTTGAGGCCTGCACGTCAGCGCTGTAGGGACAGGTCATGCATTTATTATTTCCGGAACCATGTCATACGAATAAAGTGCGAGTGGTTGTGAAACGGTATCTTTTCAATGGTTGTTTGCCTCTGAAAAAAAAGTTATGAAGATGGAAAGGGGCACATTTGCAGAGTGTACCACTTATGCTACGCACATGCTGAAATGTTTAGTTGCTGATTGGCAACATATCAATGTGTCACGTGTCAATGGCGGAAGGATCCCCTTCACATGTAGCATATCAATGTGTCACGTGTCAATGGCGGAAGGATCCCCTTCACATGTAGCATATTCCACGTTGATTTTCTAGAAAACAAAATTGTAAGATTTCACGAAAACACACTGTTTGCACATAAATTAAATATAGCTTAGTTCCAAAACCGTGTTGAATGTTCATTTGTACTTACTGAACGTCGTACTGTAGTTCAAGGCTGCGGCCATCAATCTGCTTGTGCTATACATAGTGTCTTCATCACTAACTACTGAAACTCCACCTGTCAACAGTCGGGCAAGCATTACTCCAACTGACAACAAGTAACATTACTAATGACACCGTTACTTTTATACGGCCTAATATCACACTTGTTACAACAATTCATTGCCCTAAACAATATCTCATGACCGTCACCATGCTGTAGATCAAGGAAATCCGATATACCATTAAAGTTAATTAATTCTGTAAATATCTAAAGACAGTTATTTACCTTTAAATACACACACTTATTTCAGACAATAATAATTACTTTAATGTTCGAACAAAAGTTGTTTTGGTCCTAATAATAAATATATAAATACGATGCAAAGTAGTAAAGATATACAATATACATTATGATAATTATATCTTTATATTTTAACTCATAGAATACGTACACTATTCACACGCATATATGAATATAACAACTTTGAAATTTTGCATACAATTAATACAAATTATAAGCATAATATACACGTATTATGCTAAGTGAATCGTATATTGTACTGAAAATAATAATCGAATGTTAGTGAAAGTATAGTAGTAATATTTGTCAGTGAAATTCTTGCTAAAACTAGACACGATCCTGATGTACGAATTTAATAATATTGTAAATCGATACATTACCTTGCAATGTCAGGCAAATACATGACAATATCTAATATTTCATGTCATAAGTAATCAACTCAACTTCTTTAGAAAGCATTCAAACACGCATTGCATTTACGCAATTTCACCATATATATATATATATATATATATATATATATATATATATATATATATATATATATATATATATATATATATATATATATATATATATATATATATATTTATATATATATATATATATATATATATATATATATATATATATATATATTTATATATATATATATATATATATATTTATATATATATATATATAAATTGTGCATCTTTATGTATGGTATTATAAATATATATATATATATATATATATATATATATATATATATATATATATATATATATATATATATATATATATGTCTAGTGAACATTATACTTCATACCAAGTATATTAATTTTATACATGATACCTTGCATATGTTATATATGATACCTATATATGTTACCCAATGTTGAAATATGCCACACACAGGAGTTTGCCTTCCACGGAAACCAGACGATAAATAATAACCGAACAACATTATCTCCTTTATCATACTTAATAAGGCAAATCATATTTTTTTTCGCAAACATGCATTTTGTAATAGTTTATTCAACAGTTTAATCAAAGTCATCACACATGAACAATTTTAACATGTTCAACGAAAAACAGTAATTTTCATTAAGAGATTACGCATTCCATCACATGTGCCAAATATATATGTACGTGACTATAACACAAACACATTATAACACTAAGAATACATACAGAGGGGTTCCAAGATTTTCGTCATAACTGTCGACGTTATTCCCGGCTCTGATGCTAGAAATATGTGGTCATCCATTGGCTCAGAAGCGATTGACTTGAGCCATTTTTCTGCAAAGAAAATTTTTAATATTTCGTCAACAATGTCCTAGCACTATTGTAGTTATCCAGCACAAACACGTCTTGTGTTTTGAACGTTTAACGTTGTTCCTTATGAGGCTCGTCACGGAGCAACATGTCTAGGGAAAAGGTGAGGCGGAGTTCTTTTATATATATTATTAAAGAATCTATTCAGACTTAAGAAATACAATTAGAAAGGGAAGCAAATTGCGAGGAAGCTGTTTGGTGCAATATAGTTACAGGAAATTCAACATTAACTATTGGATTAGTTGGATACCGAAGTCCAAACATAAACGAAGAGGATAAAACAAAAATACAAAAAGCTGTAAATGAAGTAAGTAAAGGGGAATGTATCATAATGGGAGAGTGTAACCACGGACACATGCAGTGGAAATCTCTACAGAATACAATTAGTGAGGACCAACAGTTTCTATTTTTAATTTAGGATAGCTTCTTTATTCAACACGTGCTAGAACCAACCAGGAAAGAGAATGTATTAGATTTATAATAATAAGTATCTTTTATTCCGCCTATATCCCCAGGAACCTGAGTTCGGAGGCGCAACAAAACAGAACCATTAAGTATAATCGTGAACAGGGACACGCAGAAGTCATTATCAGAACGAGGGACAACCGACGATTTATGGTGGAAATGCAATTTGGAATAAATATGTCTTGATTTGTTTTTCGGAAAATAGCTATATAGTTTCAGATGTTTTCAAAGTAATGGGGAGTTCATTCCAGAACTAGGCACAGCGACAGGAAAAGCATGTTTGCCCAAGTTAAGTTTAGTTTTAGGCACAAATTGTTGTGAAATTGATTATCTCAGCTGCCTAGGGATATATGAAAGATGCAGGAGACTAGCCAAGTAGGGTGGTTGTTATGTAGATAGAGCACGATATGTGGAGTGGAAAGCTTAACATTAATTCGATAAGTAGCAGGAAGCCAGTGTAAGTGTTTAAATATTCGTAGTGATGGTGAAAACCGAGGAGCTCTGAGTACCACACGTGCCAGACAAGTTTGTACTTGTTGGAGTTTAGCAAAAAAGTTTCACAAAATGAATTAATGGACAATGTCAAAATGCATGAGCCATTGGGTAACAGTGATTATAATAAAATACATTTTGACATAAAAGTAAATTAAGAAGTACAAATAAAAATACAGGAGAAACTTCCACAAAGGTAAATATGAAGATATGAGAAACACTTAGCAAAGTTAGATGGGAATAGCATGCTGATGAATAAGACCGCAATTGTATTTGTCCCCTTGAAAAAGCAAAGAAAACGGTTTAGGAAGAAACACTTGTTAAAAGAAGTTATTAAAAAGTAGTGTACTGGCAAACTATGTGAAGTGTTTATTGGCGTATATGAAAGGGTGCAGACTACACAAATTACAAAGAGGCACTTAATGCAGCTACGAACGAAATTAGACATAAAAGACGCTACTGACAGTGCTGAAAAAATAATATCACAAGGATTGCTTAAGACAGAATACCTAAATGGAGACATCATTTCCCTGTTTTCCAGAGAGGATATTAGTTCATTACCAGTTCCAGATGCTAAATTTCAGGAGGATAAATCGGACAATTTAGGGCAGTTAATTGTAACTCCAGAAATGGTAGCTAAGAAATTAGAGGCAGTAGAGGAAAACAAATCATCTGGAGTGAATGGAATTCCTCCAAAACTATTAATGAAGACAGCAGAACAAATTAATATAACACTTGCAAGTGTGTTCAAATTGTCATTAAAAGAGGGAGTGGTTCCTTGTGAATGGAAAGAAGAAAACATCATACCATTATTTAAAATGAGTTCGAGAAATAAGTCAGAGAATTACAGACCAGAGAGTTTAACATCAGTGATTTTTTTATTATTAAAAAGAGTAATTAAATACCATATGGTAGACTTCCTTGTTAGGCATAATCTCAACATGGATTCCTAAAAGCGAGGTCATGCTTAACAAATATGGTATATTTTTTGGACGAAATCACTAAATGGATAGAAGAGGGATCACCAATAGATATTATATACTTAGATTTTCATAAAGCTTTTGCCAAAGTGCCACATCAAAGATTGCTATTTAAAATAAAAACCCATTGTGCCATGGTGGCAAAATTGACTGGATAGAACAATGGCTGACTGACAGAATACAGCGTGTTGTAATAGATGTGGAAGTTTCAAACTGGAAATCAGTTTTGAGTGCGGAACCACAAGAATCAGTATTAGGATATTTATTATTGTTAATATCTACACATCAATGATTTCGACGATAATATAACAAGCAACGTACTGACATTTGCGGATGACACAAAAGTGTTTAGAAGGATTAACAATGATGGTGATAAACAACATTTACAAAACGATCATGAGAAATTAGTTAATTAATTGTCTGAAAAATGACAGATGTTATTACATTTTGGGTAATGTAGATGCCTACATAAAGGACATGGAAACTTGGATGTACACTGTACAATGGGAGATACTGTTCTAGGTACTACAGTAAAATAAAATGACTTAGCAGTAACAATAAGTGCTGATATAAACGTTTCATAGCAGTGTTGCATAGCTTCAAAGGGTAATAACATTTTTGGATTGATTAGGAGAAATATAACTTAAATGATACAAATGTATAAATGAATAGTTAGGCCGCATTTAGAGTACTCTCATTTAGATAAGGCGGTTAAAAATAAATATAATTGAAGTTTTTAAGATATTGAGTGTGTATGAAAATATTGATATACATATTTTTTCTCACTCCAGGCAGATAATAGAACAAGAGGACACGAAGTATCATATATAAAGGATCAGTGTAGATTGGATATCAGGAAGTTATCGTTCTCACAAATCTTGTTTACGATTAGCATAGCTCTGTTGTTTCATACAAAAAAAATTCAATACGAAGACATGATCGAGAAACCGAGCTGAGAGGCGCGTCAAGAAAGGGTTAGGTAACCTCAAACACTACGCAATTTTAAAGTTGTCAACAAATGGACGAGTACGCTGAGGAAATAAGTCTTTGTTTTCCTGTTGACAGGAATGGAGTTCCAAAGAGTTAGTTCGACAACCGATAAAACCCTAGTGCCAATATATGTTTCAACTGTGGGAACAAAGAGTATATCATAACTAGATTGAAGTAGTTTCATTGATAGTCGATTGTCGCCGGAACACCGTTGCTAGA
>BSQZ01000002.1:6012500-6017500 GCA_033239005.1 Lamellibrachia satsuma | reverse complement strand
GCAGCAATGACGTCATCAAATGCAACAAAGAAATGGGGTCATCAGCTATTTTCCAGTTAAACTGCTTTCCCATCAGACACCCTTTGTAATATAGGTGTTGTCTTTGACAGTGACTTCAACTTTCGCCAGCATATTTCTCAAGTATACAAATCCTGTTTCTACCATGTACGTGACCTACGTCGAATTCGGCGTCACATATCTTTATGTGCTGCTAAAACAACACCAACAGCCGTTTTGACTATTGTAACTCACTATTTGTCTGGCACGTGTGGTACTCATGTGCTCAGGTACTCAGGGCGCCTCTTTTTTCACCGCCACTACCACTACTTAGACAATTACAATGGCTTCCTGGTACTTATCGAATACATTTTAAACTGTCCACTCTTACATATCGTATCCCCGCATATTTCAAATATCCATAGGCAGCCCAGATCATCCTTTCCACGACTATTTTTTTCTAAGCCTGAACTTAATATGGGCAAACGTGCTTTCTCTTTCACTGCGCCTAGGGTCTGGAGTGAACTCCCCATCACCTTGAAAACATCTGAAACTATAGCTACCTTCCGAAAAAAACTCAAGACATATTTATTCCAACTTGCATTTCCACCATAAATCTTCGGTTGTCCCTCGTTTTGATAATGACCTTTGCACGTCTCTGTTCACGATTGTGCTTAATGATTCTGTTTTGTTGCGCCTCTGAGCTCAAGTACCTGAGGAGATAGGCGCCATAGAAGTTAATTATTATATTATTATTATCATTATCTTTCAAAATGGTATAGTAGCAGTATATATATATATATATATATATATATATATATATATATATATATATATATATATATCATGTTGTGATCCCCTCTGTACACACATGGGGCTATATTTGATAATATTATTATTGTCATCATTTCATTGTTTGGGTTTGTACTGTGTATCTATTTAGAGTTGTCATAACGTATGAGAGGGATAAGTAGATGTACAGTTTCTACTTGCCCGTGGTGACTGGTTGGCCTTACGAATATTGTAAGAATTGTCGTGGGCAACTTGTTGAACGTGACTGCCTCCACAACGGGTGGTCGGCTCCTATATAAAGGGGTCATATAGGAGCCAGCCAACCTTGTGTTTATTTTCACTAGACTAATCGATCAATTTGCCTTGACTTGCAACGACGTGCCAACCTTCATTAGCAGTTTGTTATCTTCTTGCGACAGATGTAATTATCCTGTTTACATGTTACTGCCGTCTTAATTCGAAGATACATTACACCCATGTCTACGGTCTGCCATCGGATTGAAATTGAAAGGCTACAGCTATGCAAACTTACCTATTTCTGTTATTCCGGCCACTAGTTAATTCATGAAAGTAAAACAATCCGAGCACACAACTTTTGTTTCCAAACAACACTATTACTATTTCATGTGAGACTTAACAAATGAGTACACAATTACAAGGGGATTATCCATATTTGGTCCAATTCAGATTCTATACTAGTATCGCTACGGTATTATAGTACTTATATTTAATCTATAGTAGCCGACTGTCGTAGTTGGGAGGAGGATGAAGATTATATTTCAGTGAATATCTCGCACTGTTCGCGATCCACTCAAACTAAAGTTCATCCACTAATGAAACTAACATTGTAATGATTGTTCTGCACCTATTCTGAGCCTAGCTTGAAGCAAATGATGCGCACTTACCGTGTGTATGTTCTAAGATGCGTTCGGCAATAGCTGCTAGATAAGACAGCTGTATCACATAGTCCGTGGTCCCGTCTATACGACGTTCGTCTTCTGACGCAATGAAACTTCCGCAAACAATTTGTGTGCTCATGATGCGAGACGAGGCGGTTACGCCTGTCCATTTATCATCTCAGTGCTCTTTGCAATGTCTACCTTGATTTAGATAATGTTACTACTGATTCGCCGACGTGTACAACAAAGAAAGCGCGAATATTTCAACATGCTTTTTTGTCACGACGCAAAGAATTCGCCGAACTTTTATCAACGCAGCATGACGCAACGATGTTCGATGTGTCAATAAAGTTGAAAATATCGTGCAGGGCGCACGTGCTACGCACGATCAAGCCACGTTAGTCCAGGGCCTGCGTGTGCACGTGGGATGCATGTGCAGGTGTCGCATATGAAATTTGAGTGGTGACCAGTATTCATTCGGTCAACATGATTAACATTCCACCCCAATAAAAGAGTTGCCATTGACGTCTTGCAGCAACTGGAAACACAAATGATCGATAGCGAACTGGACGCAAAATGCAAAAAAGACCCCATGTTCACCGTGTTTCGTTCGTTGTTCAGTGTATATGTAAAGTTGGTATTGTTTTATAAAATTGTATACATGAAAAACGTTCATGATAATAAGAAGACAATTACAATTTATAAGACGTACATTAAAAAACAGTAACATCGAAAAAACACGTTACTGAAACAAAGTCGAAGGACACAAAGCTAGAACAGGCAACTAATACAATTAATTACTAGTTAAACAAATGGTTTGAAGGACATGCAGCTGCTGACAACGGCTAATTATATACTTGTGGGAGAGTACATGATCACCAACGTGAAAAGTAACGAAAACAAATCGTGCACATGTTGAATTATTTAAGGCATGACGTAGGCTTTCGCCTTTATCCGATAGAATAATGTGCATATCGAATATCTTAGAACTCATAAATTGCAGATGATCATCATATAGCAAACCATTTGTCGAAATAAATAACGGTGTTAAGGAGGAGCAAATCCATGCATTTAATTTAGTTGGTTTGTCCAAGAGCGATTTTACTTCAAGGTAGATACTGTCAAAGTTACTACTGAATATGACTAAATTTGCTAAACACAACAGCCTACGTCACGCACATGTTTAATTCAGTGAAACACACCGATAACGGTAAGTAATATTTCGTCGAGAACAGTTTGAATTACTTAAGCTTGCTTACATTATTGCATACTTCATGGTAAACCGGTTCATTTAATTTCCGTTGACGAATATTCTCCAATGGCGATGGGAAATAGCCTAGCGCCCACATTACACGCGGGATTGTTTTCAGTCAAAACAAAGTGACATGTACAAAAGAAAACGTAACTTTCGTTAAGCCTTTGCCAAGTCGCCTTACACGTAAAACATGCAACGTGCGTTGCGAACTGAACATGGTTTGAGAAATGTGGCAATATCAATTATACCGGAAAAACAATGTTGTTAATTGTGCCTTACGACTTATGCAAATGTTACACGGTGCGTTTCAGGGGCCTATTTAGGGGCATTTGCCGATGTTCGCATTGGCTTAATTTAATAAGAGTTATTGATAGTTGTGGTATCCCATCGATGGACACGTTAGGCATACACTTGTTTTGTACATGTATGAATCGAAGATTGCTCACGAGATGTCGATCCGAGAGTTGATGTGAAGCTCAACCACGTGACCAAGCACGTCATCTCGGCTTGACGTATTGGCTGTCATTCTGTCTGCTCCATGTCATTAAGTTTGTGTAGTAGTCTGTCTGCATAGCTGGCTGTCCTGTGTGATTTTCTATCACGTGTCTGTCCATGGCCGCGCCCGCCTGCCCCAAAGCCCTTCTGCCACCCGTATTTCGGCGGTTAAAATTATAGGATACATGGGGGTTATCCATAAAGTACGTCACGCTATCTTTTATTTTTAAAAACTATTGAGACCCCCCCACCCCTTATCACGTATCACTATACACCCCAAAAAAAATTACGTTCGTATTGAGAAAGAACATTCACTCAACTTAGTATGCATACATTTTTTATATATTCGTTGTATGTCTGCATTGACTCGTACTTCACAGATAGTATACATAGCTAATCATAAATATTCGTTGTATGTCTGCATTGACTCGTACTTCACAGATAGTATACATAGCTAATCATAAATATTCGTTGTATGTCTGCATTGACTCGTACTTCACAGATAGTATACATAGCTAACCATAAATATTCGTTGTATGTCTGCATTGACTCGTACTTCACAGATAGTATACATAGCTAATCATAAATAAAAGGTCCATATCTATGTACGTTTAATATGTGGAACGATGCATGTAGTGACGCACTTGATAGTTCTTCTCTATACTGATACATTCAAGAGTCGGAGTCATGACACACTGACAGACACACACTTCTGCTTATATACCACACTGGACATCCTCCGAAGGATTCATAGTGCTGCCCAAAGGGATGATTGGTGTCACGAACACTGTGCTGTTTGGGGAGTTCAATGTCTGTCTACGTCCTCCACCAAGCCACTCCAATTCAACAGCATCCATGCACGCACGCCTGCTCATGGTGACGTTTATCCAGAGGTTGGGATGCAATATGCTGGTGTTTTGTTGGGTGTTTTGCCGGCACACCAACTGTACAGAGTTTTCGCGCGCCTCTTAATACTTTACTGATGCATGGTACAGTCCGCATTCCCTTTTCTTTCGAATTCATTTGAAATATACCGATAAACCGGGATAGTAATCAATGCTATCAGTCTGACATCGACATCTAGATGGGCTAACAACCGTTTTAAATAACGAACGTAATGATCGGCAAGACACCACACTCCCACCCCCTATAACACCCGGTAGAGCTTACCACACTCCACACCCCCGAGAATGTCGTACTTTATGAATGGCCCCTTATACCATACATCTTTATAACACGACTATACGGTAATATAACCCGTCGTTAAGCCAAAAGATCACCAGTTCACCTACATAGCATTGTGTGTGCACGGTGTCAAGTTCATCAAAGTAATTCACTGCAAATGATGACGGCGTTGTGTGGGTCACACGCACGCACGCACGCACGCACGCACGCACGCACGCACGCACGCACGCACGCACGCACGCACGCACGCACGCACGCACGCACGCACGCACGCACGCACGCACGCACGCACGCACGCACGCACGCACGCACGCACGCACGCACGCACGCACGCACGCACGCACGCACGCACGCACGCACGCACGCACGCACGCAAC
>BSQZ01000002.1:5995000-6007500 GCA_033239005.1 Lamellibrachia satsuma | reverse complement strand
TTTATACAGATGAGTCAATTTAGGCAACGTGAAGAGAACGAAATTACCCAAGCGTTGACACGACAGCAAGAGGATTCAAACTCCGGTTCTATTCATTTATTAGTCCTATATTCTAGGCGCAGTATTACTGCGCTCAACGTTAAATGATTAAGTTACCATTGAACGAAAGCCGACGCCTACGGAGTTAACACCTTTGTCGTTGTGCGTTGCAACTCGAAACTTTGCTAAATAAGTATTCCAGTTAATGTCACGTGCTGTTGTTGTTATATCTATTTAAACTTCACGTCATCGCAAAACACTATTTTTTTTTCAAAACGAAGCTATCACCTTCGCCGTCGAAAGCTGAGCTGAGCCTGCATGATATGTCGTGATGCGTAACAGGTCGATGCGGACGGGCGTGTTGGGCCGGGATGGCGGCGCCACCTATGGCGCTCAGTTACAACTCGCGCAGTTCGTTTGTGTACACTACGAACTACGTCGGGTAGGACGTCAGCGGAAGTCCGCTCATTGTGAGCACGCGCAGCGGCTGCAGTCCGACAAAAGTTTCTGAAATAAAAAGTTCGATGTTGTCGTTTAATTAAGTCCAGTCGTTCGAGGTATCTGGGATGTTGGAAACATCGGCCCTGGAGCGTGTTTACGTTAAACAAACATCTCTGATAGTTTTGATCTGCTAACAGTATTACAACATACTTAATTGAGTATATATTCGAGGATAACTTTGGATTCACGGATAATATATGGTTCTGTACGCATCTCGGCAGTATGATGGACGCACCTGTCGTTGGCGAGTACGCCGAGGTTGCCCGAGCAGCGCGTGTTAGCGAGGCCTTTTGATTGTTATCAACAGTGCGGTTGTTCATTCCGGGGTGACTGGATTTTCCGTCGGTAGTAATATTCTCGCGGCAATGATGTCTCTGGCGACTTAAAGCTAGAATTGAAGAATTTCAGTCAGCGGCGAATTTAGGGTTTCGTGATCCCCTCTTGGTTTAAATTTATGATTTCGTTTAGCAAATATCCTGTTGCTCCATTATGTTGTAGCATGGTAAACTAATAGGTAACTAAGCTTGCTACCTCTCTGCCTACACCTTTGATACATTATCAAAAAGCTGCAAATGGTACAAAACACCGCGGCCAGAGTGTTGTGCAGAGTTGGCATCTACGAGCATATAAATCCAACACCCAGTTGGCTGCTAGTCAAGTTCTGCATCAAGAACAAGGTGTATGTATTGACTTTCAACGCACTGCACGGTCATGGCCCCGAGTACACGACAGATGTTTGCCACCAGGGACACACCACACGGTCATGCCCCCGAGTACACAACACAGATGTTTGCCTCCAGGGACACACCACACAGTCATGGCCCCGAGTACACGACACAGATGTTTGCCTCCAGGGACACACCACACAGTCATGGCCCCGAGTATACGACACAGATGTTTGCCTCCAGGGACACACCACACAGTCATGGTCCCGAGTACACAACACAGATGTTTGCCTCCAGGGACACACCACACGGTCATGGCCCCGAGTACACGACACAGATGTTTGCCTCCAAGGACACACCACACAGTCATGGTCCCGAGTACACAACACAGATGTTTGCCACCAGGGACACACCACACAGTCATGGTCCTGAGTACACGACACAGATGTTTGCCACCAGGGACACACCACACAGTCATGGTCCTGAGTACTCGACACAGATGTTTGCCTCCAGGGACACACCACACAGTCATGGTCCTGAGTACTCGACACAGATGTTTGCCACCAGGGACACACCACACAGTCATGGCCCCGAGTACACGACACAGATGTTTACCGCTAGGGACACACCACACGGTCATGGCCCCGAGTACACGACACAGATGTTTGCCACCAGGGACACACCACACAGTCATGGTCCCGAGTACACGACACAGATGTTTGCCACCAGGGACACACCACACGGTCATAGCCCCGAGTACACGACACAGATGTTTGCCTCCAGGGACACACCACACAGTCATGGCCCCGAGTACACGACACAGATGTTTGCCTCCAGGGACACACCACACGGTCATGGCCCCGAGAACACAACACATATGTTTGTCACATGCGATCTGGATATCTAAGAACAGTTATAACTGAATGGGACAGGGAAACACCAGCAATTTTACTGTCGTTTTGCATGTTTAAGAACGCGTCAACACACTCGCTGGTGGAAAATCACGCATGTTTGACAAGGTGATAGCCGAGAAATACACTCTATGGGAGTGTAGCAGAGGTCTCAACCTCAGTCCCATCTGTTTTGGGGGTCAGCCTCACGCCTCCCACCAATTTTGAGAGTTCATCATCCACCAGTCCCACCTATATATGTTAAGTACTGAAATACGCTGGGACGAACAAACTGATAGCGGAAACGTTGATCAATTTCGTCGAGTTTGTTTGCCAGAACGCCGCGAATGTTTGTAATGATGCAGACTGGGAGATCACATGTGTTCGTTTGAACACAGATGACAATACATGTTGTGTTGTTCGCTCCGTTTTTGACCCTAGTAACCCTTGGCGGCTTGGCGAATGTTGTTGATCGTGCCGATCAACTAACTGCAGCACGGTGTTCGACGTACTCACCTGGATTACGGTGTTTCTCGTGATTGTTCATATCGTCATATTACTGTCACAAGACGTCATTGCCACGTTTAACGGGCAGTTAGAATGTAGTTTGTGTTCCGGATAATGGAGACAGTACGTTGATCAGATAGGGCGGCTATACGGTGCTGTCATTTATATTTCGAACGAGGCATCACATGTAAAGAGGAAGTGGCGACGGTAATATTGCACACTAGATTGGCTCATGTGTGGTATGTGACACGCACACATGGATCTGAGTATATTTCTTACGATTTACTTGCTGGTAGAGAGGAAGTAGCGACAACAATAGTCCACACTTGAGTATGTAGTAACTGGCATGTCAATGTAATATTCAGTATGCATAAAGGCGCTTTCATACTGAGTGCGTCAGCGTCTTGCCGTCAAATTACGTCCGTCGGAATTATAACTTCCTGATTGGTGTGGACAATGAGTAGGCAAATCAGCATACAATGAGCATACAAATCAACATACAACTGTAAAGCTCATTAGGACACAAAGGATCACAAGTGACCAGGTTGGTACATAATTGGTTAAAATTTTGCGTGTTCATTTTTGAAAAAATATTGTTTCCGGTGTATCCTGACCCTGAGACTATCTAGGAAACAAAATAATACACTGATTGCACTTTCTTTGGCAGAGACACAACCGATCAGCCAAAACAGGTCGAAATTGACCAGCATTCGAGATTGAACGGGTATACGTATTTTACATTTTAAACATATTTTTTTTATCGATTACTGTTGAAATCTCTATAACAACTCCATTTATATTCAGAAATATGGTTGATTTTGTAGAAAAAAATATATTGTGCAAAGTTGTATGTATTACATGATCAGCAATTGTACCAATTTCTTTTTTCATTAAAACGTGAAAACAATGTGGATATACTGAGATGTAAACTATGAAATGTGAGATATTGTTCTAGATACTACCGTAAAACAAAAAGACTTAGGAGTAACAATAAGTGTTGATATGTAAGTTTTATAGCAGTGTGGTACTGCAGTTTCAAAGGGTAATCAAATTATTGGGTTGATTAGGATACATATAGCATATAACGAAAACGAGCTAATTATACATATGTAGGTTTTTTTAGTTCTGCCTCGTTTAGAACAACGTATACAAGCCTGGATACCATATTGTAAGAAGGATATAGAACGATTGCAAATGAGAGCAACTAAAATTCCAGAACTGAGAGGTTCTACTTTAACAACAACCTTACAGACAACCCCGATGACAGGACTGTTAAGAAGATATCAACTGTTTCAATATATATATTGAATGGGTATGCAAATAATGATAGAAATATTTGTTTTCTCATTCAAGAAATAGTAGAATTAGAGGACATGAGGAAGCATTAGTAAAAGACCAGTGTAGATTGGATATCAGGAAGTACTCGTTTTCAAAGAGGACAACAAAGGAATGGATCCAATTATCAGATCGTGTAACTGCCAGCAGCGTGAATATGTTTTAAACAAGGTTGACACATATCAGGAGGGCGGGTTACACACAGAAGAAAACATGTTAGACTCTCGATAAGCCAATGTCTTCCTTGTCCACTTGCCATCTTTGTCTTTTCTTTTGATGGCAATATTGTTAAATCTTTCTGGCAAAATAACACCTTTGTTTGAGGCTTTGCATGTATCACTTGTAGTCTAGGTTACCCCGATTTCATAGAACTGCGCATGCGCTTATCGGTCGTGCTGGTTGTCAGCTACCGGTCGTTCGGAGAAATGACCGGAATCACATTTTGAGTAAACCACTGGCGCGGTATTCTTGATTTTAGTTGCGCGTGGTTTAGTTTAAAATTTAAGGTGCATAACCCCAAAACCATGACTTCTTTGTCGCTTTTATGGTGACCCTGGGTAATATTAAAAATTTAACGATTTTACCAGTAATTATATAAAGAACAAAAGTTTTGTAGTTGTTGCTATCAGACAGATCAGATACTTTATTTTTAATTATGGGAGCTATGTTTCTATCCATTAAGTTGAATGTGTCTTGATCACATTGACTACCGCTAGATTTGTTAGTACTTAGTTATGAAAGTCGCTTATTACAATGTGGTTTGACAACACTAGAGACCAGGAGACTAAGAGGAGACCAAATAGAAGTGTTTAAAATAGTGAACGGTTATGAGGATGCTGATAGGAATATGTTCTTTAAACTTAAAGAAGGCAGTAGAACCAGAGGATACAAAGCAGCAATAGTTACGGAGCAGTGTAGGTTGGACATGAGAAAGTACTCTTTCTCACAGAGGTGATAAATGAATGGAACGAACTGCCAAATGATTGTGTTAATGCTAGTAGTGTGTTTAAAAATAGAATTGACAGATATATGATAAGAGCGGTCTACACATACATGATAAAATTGTTGGACATTCGATAAGCCAATGGCTTCCTTGTCCACTTACCATATGGAACTTGTTGTTTGGGATGGCAATCTTGTTAAATATGTTGTCGATGTGGTAAATCACGTTGGTACTGACGTTTGTTAAAATTTAAAGTTAATAGTCGCCACCCGAAATGTCATGGTTTTGATCGCTAGATGGCGCATATGTATAAACGGAATGCATCGCGAAATCGCTTGTCGACGGAAGTACAATTTGTACTCTAAATTAGAGTCGGAACTTGTTGTTTGGGATGGCAATCTTGTTAAATCTAGATGGTAGCACGGCAGTTATTGTATGCAACTGAAGAAGGAAGGCACTGAAAGCTGTCGAAACGTTACAAAAGAAAACTGTAACTTGAGGAACGCATGTATCAAGAAAAATACATTATTTAAAGCATTTTTATTATGAAGATTTTACCAGCAGTTCTATAAAGAACAAAAGGTATGTAGTTGTTGCAATCAAACAGATCAGCTGCTTTACATGTATCGAGAAAAATACATTATTTAAAGAATTTTTATTATGTAGATCAATTATGTCGGAAACCAGGTATAAAACATATAAAAATAAATAAACTGGCATTCCAAGATCTATTAAAAACAGTATTTTAACAGTCTTCTTGAAGAGAAAAGAAATGATATTGCTGGTACCTGAAAAATAAAAAAATGTAATGGGAACATCTCATCTAGGAAATCACTGCCTCTGTCATCTTGTTAATAATGGTGTAACCACTAGTAATAAACAGGATATGGCGAATATGTTCAACACTGTTTTACTAATATATGCTCGAAATTGTCAAAGGATAAAACTGTTCCAGTAAATGTTTAAATTTGTGACTAGTTAGAAAGTAGAAATGTAGAAATAAACACAATTTATTTCTTCTAACTCCAGTTAATGAAGAGGAAGTTATCGGATTTGTGAAAATATGGGAAAGTAAAACATCAATTGATTATGAAGATATAGGTAATGAATTTGGTCAAAAAAGTTATTAACTGTATTGCAAAACATATTACTTATAGTAGTAACGTATCTTTGAGCACTGGAATATTCCCGAAAAATTTTAAATTGCGAAAGTTGTCCCACGTTTTAAGTATGGGGACAAGTATACATGCACTAACTATAGAACTACTTCATTGCTACCACAATTCTCAATTTTGTTTTATATTTAATTCTCGCTTAGATAGTTTTATTACCAAATACACTTTGTTATGCCAAAGCCAATATGGATTTCGTCAAGATATGTCAACATGTCATGCATTAGTAGATCTAATTGATGGAATGAGCCAAAAGTATGCTGTAGGTGTCTTCATTGATTTACAAAAAAATGCATTCGACAGTGTTAATCACCAGTTATTATGTAAACAAATGGAATTTCTTGATATCCGTAGAGTGACATATAAGTGGTTAAATAGTTATCTAGAAAACAAAAACCAATTTGTGTCAATTGACAAATGTCAGTCTACTGGACGCAATATATCATGTGGTGCGCCCCAGGTCTCGATTTTATGCCCCAAACTATTTATACTGTACGTTAATGATACGTGCAACATATCTAAGTATGTAAAATACATCCTCTTTGCAGATGATACGAACAAATTTTATGCAGATAACAATATAAAAAACTGAGTGATACAGTGTGTAGCGTGCTGGACAAAATGTCTACTTTGTTTGCAGTAAATATGTTAACATTAAACATATATGAAACTAATTATATGCTATTTTGGAAATCGTATGCTCAGTGAAGATGTCGTTATAAATATACAAAATGTTAATATCGAAAGAGTAAGAGTTGCACATTTTTTGGTGTGTATGTTAATGATTGACTTAATTGGAATGTTCATATTAAATACGTAAAATCAAAGTACAGCTATAATGTATAGATGTAGTCTTCTGCTTGACGGGAATACTATGAGTATTCTATTTCGTTCTCTATTTTTCCTTATTTAACATACTGTGTGGAAATATGGGGTGACACATATCCGATAAATATTAATGGTATTTTTTTATTACAAAAAAGAGTTATCCGCATTATGTCTGGTACCAAGCGTTTGGATCAGGTGAATTCACTTTTTCCAACAATTGCATGTCTTAACATTTCTAGATATTATAGAACTGAAGAGGTTATTATTTATATACAAAGCTTACTACCCCTGTCTGCCAGCAAACATTCAGCGTGTCTTTGTTAGGCGGGAAACAATGTACTCGTTGAGAACTAGTCATGATTTAGAACGTCTTCGCGTTCGTTCCACGATGAGATCTGTGTATATCTGTGTCTACGGAGCGCGATTGTGAAATTATCAAAGTGATCGCATAAAAAAAACGTTAATAATATAATTGCATTTTAATCTAAGCCAACAAACGTCTATTTCACAAATATGTTACTGTGGAAATGTACATACTGACGTATTGACTTATTATGACTTATTGACTTATTGACTGCTATTTAATATGTGATACCCTTTATATTTTATTTCACAATAAATACATTGAGAATGTATATAATATGTAGAGGGGTAACGTGATACATACTTATAATAATAAGCTAATTGTAATTCAGGTGTGCGAGAAAGTTAATACTTTTATCTTATTATCTTTTATCTTTTATCTTATTATGATTGTTTGGGGTAAACTTACATAAAAGTTAATGACTTCGTGTTTACCCCATTCGAACATTGTATACACATTTATACATGTGTTGTGCAGATATGTATAATTATATATATATATATATATATATATATATATATATATATAAATATATATATATATATATATATATATATATATATATATATATATATATATATATATATATATATATATATATATATATATATATATATATATATATATATATATATATATATATATATATATATATATATGCATGGTTGTCTTGTATCATGTTGCCAATATTTGAATAAAATGAATACAAAATACGTTGACCTTGAAAAAGAACAAAATATCAATATATTACATGCACCAGTATGCTATAGTTCATCGATTCAATACTAATACTTATTGGGCCCATGTAAGGGAGCGTTGAATGCTACGTCAAAGACGAATAACTATTTGTTAAACTGTTTACATCATCTACACGTGTGTCTTGATACGAAACCAACAAAGGTATCACATCGAACCGACGTCGACATCTCTCCTGGTCGGGGTCGTGCATCAGTGTTTCACGTATGCTTTTCCAAAATGCATCACGCTTATCGTCGTCTTTCAAGCTGCCCCACGTGAGCGTGATGGAGGGGGAGTTTGGTTGCAGGAGCTGCCGCAAACGACGCGGAACATAAGTAGATTGTAAGTCGTCAAATAAGACAAATATGTACTTGGACAGCGGCTTGCTGCTGTCGAGCGCCGTCGCCAGGTAGTTCATGCAGTCGTTGTCGTCGATGAACTCTCGCGTCAAACACACGACCACTTTGTCGCTGTTCCGGAAGCCGCTCACGAAGTTGTGTATTTTCGAGGCTCCGCCGACGTCGTCGCGATCTCCAACGTAGAGACGCAAGCCCCACTCGTCCTCGGCTCGAGGCAGCAGACGCGTGCACACCCAGCGCGAGATTCTCGCCACGCTGCCCTGTTGGTCGCGAGAGTTGGCGGCGTAAAGGAAGTAGAGCACCATTGCGTCGTATTGTGTATCTTGTACCCCAGAAAACGACATCCCTCCACGCATCCAGCACAGAACCAGGTGATACTTGATGTACCAGCGTTGATAGCGTACCAGTAATAATAAGAAAAGTATTAACGTTACAGTCATGACGACCGGCAAGACAACAGGGAGGACATTCACTTCACATTCAGATTCGAATTGTTCCAGCACTACGAGTCTCAGCGGCATGTCATCGTGGTGTCTGTACACGCACGTCAGTCGGTCAGGTTCCGTCAGTCGTACGTGTGTCACTCGTGTCCACCGCACGAACGATACCGACTCGCAGTTACAAACGAACATCTCCCGTTGCGCGTTTAATTCGATCGGATGCACATGGAAATGCTGGTCCAACATCGCAGTGAATGCGTCGCTGAGACGCACCAGACGATTTCCGCTAACGTCGATATACTCCAACGCTTCCATGTTGCGTATATTGATTTCAATTTCGGTTAGTTCGTTGTTCGAGAGGTCCAATCTTCTCAGACGCGTACAATGCTCGAACGCTTGTGGGTCGATCTGACGTAGTTTGTTATTTGACAGGTTGATATCCTCCAGCCGGCTCAAGTAGGAAAATGTTTTCTGAAAGCCTGACCCGAACGCATTGTGGGATAGATTAAGGAAACGCAGGTTCTTGTAATTACGGAAGACGTCTTTTGTAATAACTTCTAGTCCGCAGAAACTTAAATCAACTATCTCTAAGCGATTCAGTCCGACGTGGCGACAGCCTGAGCACAGTAATTTTGTGAATTTATTGTTAGACATATTCAGGTAGCGAAGGTTACCCATTCGGAAACATGCGTTTAGGTTACGTATGTGAGTAACGCGGAGATCACTAATGGAGAGGATCTCCAGTGACGGTGGAAATGCTACAACTAAACGATTGTTGCACGGTTGCGTTCCATAGATGAAGCCGTCCACGTTTAATGGCAGCACAGGGGGTTTTGCCTGAAAATAGTGGTCTGCATCAAACACGAAATCCCGCTTGAAACACGTTGCAACAAAGTATCCTTTTGATGTTGTGCGGTGCGACAAGCTCAACATATTCAGCCTTGGGAAGATGGCGGTGAAGTTGGGTTTTGTCGGCGTCATGTACAACGGTGAGTTGTTGTCAAGTTGGAGTTGACGCAGTTGCGACAAGCAGCCGAGTTGGCGAAACAAAATCCCAGCTAATTTCGTATCTCTGATACTGAGTCTCTGCACGCGCTGCCAGAACGGCGTGCAGAAGGCAGATTCATCAAAAATAGTCAGCTCGTCTCCTCTTATGCTGTCCAACACTACGGTGTCGACGCTAGTGTTGGTCGATGCCCCCAGTGTCGCCACCATCTTCATGAACGACATATGCTTGCTGCAGGATATGACCAAGGAGCGCGCGTTGGGCAGGTTTGAAAAGGCGCCCGCCTTGATTTCTAAAAAACCATTCATGTTGCGGAAAGACAGAGTCGTGATGTTACAATCTCGTATACCGTCGAACATGGCGGCCGTGATTTCCACGTGTGCCCTTGTGTTTTTGTAGAAGTCGAGCACCTCGAGTCGAGGCAGACGAGCGTATTCGGCCGGGATGGTGGCGTCTCCTAAGACACTTAGAGACAACACTCGCAGTTCGCTTGTGTACGCCACAAACTCCGTCGGATAAGAAGTTAGTCGGAGTCCGCTCAACGTGAGCACGCGCAGCGACTGCAGTCCGACAAAAACTTCTGAATGAAAAATTTCGATGTGGTTTTCGCTTAAGTCGAGTCGTTCGAGATATGTGAGATGACGGAAACATCGGGCATGGAGCGTTCTGATGGAATTGTTTGTTAAAGTCAGAACACGCAAATTTACCATCTTGATGAAATCATTTTCCTGAACGAAATATATTTTGTTTCCCCGCAGGTCCAGCTCGGTGACGTCACTACTGACATCTCTCGGTATTTGGACCATATCACGTGAGCTGCAGTCGACTTTGACATGAACCTGGTTGCCGGCATCACGCCATTTCTTGTCGCCAAAAATCGCTGTACCTCTAGAATCACGCGACACGTTGCACAGATGCCCGTGCGCTAAGAAGCCACGAAGACTGACTGTCACTAGAGTTATGAACGTAATGTAGCGCCGCATCGTTGGGTCACGCAGTTAACGTGTGAGTCTGAAACAAAAGGAAATAGTATATTAACACGAGGCCATTGAGATTAGCATTAATATATTACAGTGTAACAGTGTATTGAAAATTGTATACCCGGCATAAACAAAACACAGTAGGTCCTATTTAACTTCTGCACAAAATACATTTGGCAGATGCCAACGAAATCGAGGCAAACATTGCCTCTCAGTAATTGCTTCTGATATGCTCCACTTAATTTTAATCTCGAATTATTCCAGTAAAATGCAAATGTACAGAGGTATTTAGGAAAAATCGCCAACGGATTGGTTGAAAACCGTGAGTGAAGTAAATCGGTGACGTTGAAGAAATTTTCATGAATTTTACCCTTAAATCCACTGGATTTGCCTCGCTCTATGCCCATTTACAAATAATATTACCATAACAAAAATGCCTATTCTAAAACACAGTCCATGGAAACAAATGATAAAAATAATCCTAGTATTAATTATATATATATATATATATATATATATATATATATATATATATATATATATATTATATATAATAAATAACTGTACATATGTAAAATAGTAATAAATGCATATACAAATGTTCACATCAGCATATCTTAAGAAGGTTACTCTAAATAGATGTGTTTCAAAAAGTGTTCTGTACTGCAGCAGGGTTTTCACCGTACTCACCTGGTAATAAACAGTTGGTACCGCTTTTCAAGTGTTCTGCACTAGTCACCAAAATAACACCACTAGTATTCAACGGTTACCTTTTTGTCTAGAGGAACACATTTTGGTGTACACCTATAAGAACAGATTCCTTGATATTTTTCCATGGCCTAATTTTTTCAAGTGTACAGTACGTTTGTTAGGTTGAATACGGTGTACAAAATTACTGCAACACGTCTCCCCTTGAAATTGGTTTTGTGTAGTGTTTAATATCGATGTTTAACAATGATTTAGGGGAAGGCAGTGTTAGTTGAGCCACTGGGTTAGTTGAGCCACCCATGTTTCCCAGGAAACTACAGCAGCGACAGTTACATTATACCACCCAGTGATCGAACATGTTATTAGAACACGATTGATGTATAATAGGTGCCATTTGTGAATTAAAAGAATGTGTTGTGATGTTTTTTTAACCTCCTGGTGACTAATGTCTGGTGGTATGTAAACTATCAACACATGTGACCAGACTTCATTTTCTGTGCACTAACAAATGATGTAACTATGCACACGGAAGAAGATTAGTTACATCACTCCGCACATTAATTGTAAATCGAACAAGCTTAATTGTCGAAACAGGGCTAGTTGAGCCACCCAAGGCCCAAGGGAGGTTTAGTTAAGCCACCAAGGCCCAAGGGAGGGTTACTTGAGCAGCAGTTAAAGAACGAAGACGAGTGTTCTTTACCCGAAAACACATCAAGGAATTCTTTTTTTCGAGAAAATTGGGACATCGGATAGCTACAAGGCAACATATTAGCAGTGAGTTACACTGGCTGCATGTCAGACACGCGTTGTAGCCATTGGGTAGATGTGTTGGTTGAGTTGTTATGACATTTTAGTATAAGGCCTACGTAAATTATACAAATAAAGCATTTACCCAACTTACGTTTCACTGTGGCTCAACTTACCCCACATCAAGGGTTAGTTGAGCCAGCTTACCAACCCTATTTGAATCAGCTTCACATAATTATGTATACATACTAGATACCTTATTATGCTCTAGATATCAA
>BSQZ01000002.1:5807500-5987500 GCA_033239005.1 Lamellibrachia satsuma | reverse complement strand
CCTCCTTGAACGACTCGAGGATCACGCGCAGTGCGTCCGTGGTGCTGCCACGGTTGGGGGCGGAGCCGTACAGACCGATGATCTCGAGCCCCATATCGGCCGATACGCGATGAGCCTGCGCGAACGGCCACGACTTTGTGTCGATCATGGCGCAGTCCGTCTCGTAGCCGGACAAGTTCTCGAGGAGGTGGGAGCGATCCCACGGCTGCACAAGGAAACACCAGAGTATCGTTCACCACAGCTGTAAAACACAGCTTCAAACACCACATATACCGCAACGTCCAACACCACAGCTTTTATTTATGCACCTATCCTCTGCAAAGTTATTGCATAACAAATTCATCTACGTTATAATCGTTTGACTTCCACCCTGTTTGTCATTAATAGTTTTATGTTATGGCAGTGCTTTATGATTATTTTAACTGTATTGTATTTAAATGTAATATTTTATATTATAAGGTATTCTATTTTCCATAGCCCATTATGGAGTGTGGGTTTTATAGTTAAGGTTTAGTTTGACACAGCAGTATAGTTTTCAAATGAGGACGATCTAAAGTCGTTGACCGTGAATCAAAACACCAACATTTCAAAATGAGCCATCCACCTGGGAACAAATTGAGGCATATGTTTCAGGGTGTGTTTCTGAAATGATGTTTGTAATTTCACGAATTCTGCGCATGAGATAAGTCAACCGTTTATTTCATATGGCACAAATGTCTGGATTATCATGGACGACCGTAACTACGTTATGTGTAATTTCAATAATTCACCCTGCAGATATCGTGTATTAATCCAACCTATTTTCTCATGTTTCATTGTTTTATAACATATTTATTACTATATATTCATAACATTAAAATAAAATTTGGAAAAGTCCGTTTTAAGTCAAAAACGATCGTCAAAGCAATATCACTAACGTGTTGCAAAACGCAGTTATACAAAATCCGTTTGACCAACCCTGAGTAATTTACGATGTAACACGTTGCACTCCTTGAAGTGCCTCTAGGCTAGCCACAACCGTCTGTAAGACGTCCATACTCACGGTCTTCGTCAGAGACTCGGCCAGGTCATACTGTTCCTTCGTGAAGGCGAGGGCTTTCTGCTCCCCTACGGACCCACCAACACACATACGGCGTTAGTCGTGTCAGGGCTTTAGGAAATGTGTCTACAAGATTTGTCACTGTAATTTTATCCACGAGATGTCTTATTAAAAAGATCACAGTATTCACTGGTGTTCCGGCTAGAACGAACATGCTGTTCGATGGTGTTCTGGAAAGGACTTATCGTTAATTTGTGTTAATGTATTACATGGTTTATCACTGTACTGTGATACCGGACGGCTTATGCAGTAACAGCTTTGTGACTGGAGTACTATAACAAACTTATCATGGTTCATAAATGTGCATTGTGGACTGATGCACATGCATACGATCTAACATGTATCAATTCATATACATAAATGAGTACACGCGCTCACTGGATGCCTATACTCTCATGATACTCTCATACGCACGCAAGCTCACACGCACGCACGCACGCACGCACGCACATACAGTGATGTCGCCTATGCATACATGCATAATATATGTTTTTTTATTATTGTTTTATGGATGCCAAACAAACGTTTTTGTTCTTTTGTCATGTTTTGAAATTGCAAGATTACGACGTCACTATAGGAACATCACATTTTGAAATGTTTCGTGCGCAATTATAGTTTACCGGGTTGCTCTTTAGGTGGTTCAATAATTGGGGGGGCGGTTGGTGGTGCCGGCGTCTCTGGGGCCGGAACGTTCCCTCTGTAACAGTCCAAGCAACACATTCGATGATCCTACATTGTTCTGAGACAATCCAATCCAGCCGTGTTTTATTATGGGTTAGTTTTGGAATCGGAATATTACAACCAACCAGAAATGGTATGCATGTATGAACTTTGTGAGTTTATCCAGAACGTGGTTTTCTATGTGGCCCATAATCAGTTGTGCGGTTGTGGTATTTAACACTGATAAATGAGTATTCTGTAAATCAATATTAATTATTTCTACAAACATTTCTGCCCCATACAAACATGAATCGGGCAACACCGTGCCGCTTTACAAGGAGCAGCTAAATCACGCGTGTCATTAGACGAGCAACGTGTCTAACCACTACGACCTAGATCTTGATTCGCGCAATTCCCTATTTCAACTTTGATGAAAGGCTACGACGTGAATATCTACTGTTGGAGCTGAATATCGCTGACTGGAATCTGCTTCAAAATCGCCGCCGAATGTCAGTAAAACTGGGACCAACCCCACCTCCCCGATACAATCGTAGCCACAAATTGGTCTTGCTAATCGATCAATCGAAGGTGTTTTCACGACCGATTCTTGCAAAGGGATGCCGCGCGAAACGGTGACCGCCAATTGGCCAATTAATCGCTCGTGTAAACCGAACTTAAAGGTGTCACTATGACGATACTTACGGGGGCGTGAAGAGACAGCTGACGGACACCTGGCCGCTGCACGCAGGTCTCACTCCGCAGCCGAACAGGTCGGCCTTCCGAATCTACAGCACATATTTAACATAATTCAGCTACATTTAACACATTAAAAAAATATTTAACAATAATTGACAAGTGTTAAAAATATGTCAT
Organism: Lamellibrachia satsuma; assembly: GCA_033239005.1. Lineage (NCBI taxonomy): Eukaryota > Metazoa > Annelida > Polychaeta > Sabellida > Siboglinidae > Lamellibrachia > Lamellibrachia satsuma. The sequence continues at coordinate 5,984,868 of BSQZ01000002.1, read as the reverse complement.
TAGTTGGCAATTATTTAACAAGATTACCATCCAAAGCGAAAAGCTCAATATAGCAAGCGGACAGTGATACCATTGGCTTATCGAAAGTCCCACAAGTTTTCACAGATCTATGCGTGCCCTGCTTTGTCAAATGTATCTCAGTTATGTTTTTAAACACATCAAAACTTCAGACATTTATACAGCCACTAGATAAGAGATAGTGCCAGTTGAGGAGCAATGAGATCAAACGAAAGTATTTATTAATATATACATACATGCCCGTCCTTGTGGATTTCGGAGGGGGGTTCTAACGAAATTCGAAATATACTCGTATATTCGAAAATATACGAATTACGACTGTTCGGATATATATGATGACGATGTTAAATATTTATTTATTATTATCGGAACACAAATATCAAAAAGTGATTGTATTCTATCACACAATTGCATAATTACACCCAATTGTTCTGCCCGTTAGAATTATTTCATTTCTTCAATTGTGCGCTACCCATCTAGGCGTTGGTAGGGGAAGGTGGGGCATGTCCGCACGCCCAGGCATGTCCGCACGCCCAGGCATGTCCCCACGCCCAGGCATGTCCGCACGTCCAGGCATGTCCACACGCCCATGCATGTATGCACGCCAATGCATGTCCGCACGCCCAGGCATGTCCGCACGCCCAGGCATGTCCGCACGCCCAGGCATGTCCGCACGCCCAGGCATGTCCGCACGCCCATGCATGTCTGCACGCCCAGGCATGTCTGCACGCCCAGGCATGTCTGCACGCCCAGGCATGTCCGTACACCTCGTCATTGACCAAACCGCGTTGTATTTGGTTTCAAAAATGTGTTCGACGGTAGCATCTGACTCATACATCTGACTCATACATCTGACTCATACATCTGACTCATACATCTGAGGCCATTGTATTATATAAACTACAGCTGTAGTTGAGACAGACCAATATCGTCGCATCCACTCCTTATCATTAAGGCCATTGTATTATATAAACTACAACTGGTTGTGTTTATATTATTTATAGGGGCGCGTTTGACCCCCCAAGTAATGCTTATGGATATACCTAACAAGCTATATGATGTTCTGCAGCCTGAAATTTACCAATTCAGTTCGTATTCTGCTCTGTAACAAAGGCTTGACATACGCGACGTATGTTCGCACATAGGTGATCAATACACATTGATAACATATAATATGTTGTTCTTAGTGGAGTTACAGTTTGATATTTGGTAGTAGTATAATACTATATATAACGATTAACAAGGCGAAGTGTTACCATTCTGGCATAAATAGTTAATTAGTTATGACACATTATACCTTAGGTGCGGACATGTCCCACCTTCCCCTACACGTCGTCCAGCATTCACTACGCAGTGTCACAGCCACTTTACTGTTTAATGGTCGGATACGACTTCAGTCTTATTTTAGTCACATATACGTTCCAATGGTAGTTGCGCCAACTGCTCGATGAAGCCAACTCGCCGTGTGTTTTCCTAATGGCGACGTCTACATTTTTCTTTAAGCGTGTTCCGTTTTAAAGTAGGCCTACTAAGCAAACGTAACAGGGCGCTCAACTGAAATTACGCTTGCCTAGCAGAGCTATAGAACACCAAACCCCCAGGCCGCAGCTGCTATTGCCATCGAAATTACGCAATATAGCAACAACGAGACAGCAACAAAAACAACAGTAATAATATGAGCTAAAACTCTCGGATCAAAGACCAACATCAGTATCCATAATGCATGTGAACGTGTCAGAGTTCGTCATTGACATCCATCAATTATGTCATTACAGTGTCATGCCGCACAGTTAGACGCACGTATCCGGTTCCCTAGCGCCGATTATATCGACAAACGAACTAAATTACTGCATCACGGATAATGACGATCGATTACAGTATCGTATCACCAATTGTTCGCCTGTTTCACCACTGGATGCCCCAGAACATATTTATATACGCCTCACTGTGTTTTTGTGACCGAAAACTCCATACGTGGAATGTTGTGTTTCATCGAAAAAAACTAGAGTTGTCGTCTGATGTGCCTGTGTGCAGTGTCAGTGTAGTATTTCTACTTTTTTTATCAGAATACTATTTCCTGTGTTTATTTATTTTTTAGTTAAACCTTACAAGTATGAAGGAATGCGTCGGCCTTTGTTAGAGCCGACCAGTATTGTGTAAATGGTTTGCTCAAGCATGCCCGTGTCCGTCTCTACGGCGTCAGTTTGTTTATCTTAGAGAATAATGCATACTAAGTAAGCAAGAGCCGGGGTATTACCCGATTTAAGGGTGTTTTGTGTTATTTACACAAAGTTGCACTAAATATTTAAGGAGTTATTTCTTAGTAGATTACACCAGGAGACGTTGATTTGTGAACTAGTGCCATGTGTTATGTCAGAAACAAGGAGTATAAAAAGAGACTGAATACACGTGCGAATCTCGGCAAACAGATCAGAGTGAAAGTAGAGTCGACACGGAAGGGTCATATAGCCCAGCGTGGATGCCCGGATGTTAGACGAAGGACACGTGTGAGTCAACCACGTGTAAGGTTTAACTTGAGCGAGAAGGTAGACGTGTCCACGCTCCCCTGAAGTTAAAATTGTGTGTGAAACGTGAGAAATTGATTGAAAACATAGCAGAGCTGCGCAGCAAATATCGAAGCGGCGGGGCGATACCAAAACGCCGCTAGCGAGACGACCCCCTGTTGCGAAGAAAGACGGTCGCGACAGCAGCACGCCAGAACGACGACAGAGCGCACACTCGTCTCTGCACCACGTTCGCGGCCCGACGGCCGGAGCCGTACGCTAGAACGACGGCAGACAACAGAATCGTCTATGTTCGACGTTCGCTGCACGACGGCCGTAGCGGTACGGCAGAAAGACTCGCTTCACGACGGCCGTAGCGGTACGGCAGAAAGACTCGCTGCACGACGGCCGTAGGAGTCAGACCACAGTTGAAAATTGCATTGGTGGCCATGTTAACGTTTTGTTAGATTATAAGAAAACGTGACCACTAAAAATTCTGAAACTTTTTCACAGCAACTGCCATCATCTCATTGACATGCTGACCAAGTTTTATCAAAATCATATACTTCCAGTTCTTTTAAAACGCCCCGACGTGCGATGCCCATCAATTTTTACAAAAATAACCTTGAATAACATTCATGCGCCCACGTGGCCCATAGCAGAAAAATTCACATAAATCCCTCCGCCTTTTAAACTCTCAAAAAATGCACCATTTCACAGCCAATAGCTTCTACAAACAAACCTGTGAATATGCCTGCTCAATTGCACTTATGTCACATCATATGAATTCTTTAAATTCACATATCGCAATTTAATACGCCTTACATTCGTGTGAAACAATAAACAGGAAGGTCAACTGTGGTCTTACCCCAAATAGGGAATTTTTTGTTTCAGAAAATGTCAAATTTTATATCAAGTTGCGGCACAGTGTATATGTAGACACATTATGGAACACTCCTACTTGTCAAGTCATTATTATTTGTTTGACAGCCAAGTCTAAACAATGCTTTGTCCGTATTATTAGCTGAAAACCAGTCACATAATTTAATTATAGGTCAAATTTGACACTTGATAAATCATAGATCATGTACACTAGATTTACATAGCACTGCGAACCAATGAAGCCTGCTTACTGTCCCTTTGAATATACTAATGAGTTTTTTTTAATTAGTATTCATATAATTGCTTGATTTTAAACCAAACGTGGCATAACTTTGTAAGAAAATTTGACATTTTTCACATTTAACCGGATTTAGAGTAAATTCCAATGATTCAGGTTTGTCCAATTGTATTGTTTATGTGACTGCTTTCATACTTCTAGTTGATAAGATACAAGGCGAACGGCTTGATTTCGATACGCCACCATAAAAGGGTATCACATGACCAGATGCCAGTCGCGGCCAGATTTGAAAATGCTGATCTACGCAGTGCTTCCAGTGGGTGTGACACAACCAAAATACAACTATTCTGTCCAAATTTGTTACACAATGTTGCTAATGCACTGGGCCACAAGACAAATATCACCAATGACCGCTCTAGTCCAAAATGGTTACCTGTTCCGTCACATACTTATGTCATACCCCCTAATTTTCGCAAACTTTCCATTTTGGCATCCGATCTGTATCATGATGTTCGTGATTGCTACTGGGGTCTGCCTTTTCCAAGCAAACTGTTCACTTTTCCTATCAACCTGTGCCTATGAGAATGATTATATCTTATGTTAACCACTTCAGAGTTATAGTTAGCTAGGGATGGGGTTAGCTAGAGAGTACAAAGTACTTATGTCACATCATATGAATTCTTAAAATTCACATATCGCAATTTAATACGCCCTACATTCGTGAAACAATAAACAGGAAGGTCAACTGTGGTCTTATCCCTGTAGCGATACGACCGTAGACGTGAGTGCTCCTCTTGGGGGGGGGGGGTACTGCCATACCAAAGCGGTGGGGTGTGCCACCAGAGCCCCACGGAGCACATGGAGAGCGAGAGATAGATAGATAGAGAGAGAGAGAGAGAGAGAGAGAGAGAGAGAGAGAGAGAGAGAGAGAGAGAGAGAGAGAGAGAGAGAGAGAGAGAGAGAAAGAGAGAGAGAGAGAGAGAGAGAGAGAGAGAGAGAGAGAGAGAGAGAGAGAGAGAGAGAGAGAGAGAGAGAGAGAGAGAGAGAGAGAGAGAGAGAGAGAGAGAGAGAGAGAGAGAGAGAGAGAGAGAGAGAGAGAGAGAGAGAGAGAGAGAGCGAGAAAGCGAGAGAGCGAGAGAGAGAGAGAGAGAGAAATCAAGAAATATTGGGTCACCGGGAGAGAATTATTGAAATTTTTTTATAATATATATATAAGTGTAAGGTAATCCCGGGCGGAACGTTTTCATTGGGAAATTTCCTCTTCGATGAAAGAGAGAATTATCAGGTTTAATTGGGGCACAAAGAAAAAATAATGTTTTCTTTGGACAGAGCTCCTCGACCCGCCACCGTGCGCCTGGGTCGGAATGAACGGTTCGTGATAACGTAGAGAAGGGACTGAACTGTTATCCAGGCACAGATGCCTCGGAACTTACCGTGTAGCTATTAGAACAGGGTTACGTGATAGTAAGACTTGTCGAGTTACGCAAACACAGCTATATTTTACCTTTATTCGTGATGAGTATAATGACATAGTTTACCCTGGGTTGATGTTTGAAGAGCGATAGGTCATGTTAGACGGTATAATTGGTTATTTCTCAGGGTGAATAATTCCCTGGCCGATTACTACAGAATCGGAGTTATTTGTTTATGATAATTACGTATACCCATGAGTCTTCATGAGTTTTCTTGTACATTACTGAATAACTATCATATATGAAATGTTTATTTTTCTTTCACTTGTCTTTTTTGTCTTGTTCACTTGTTCAACCAACCTTCACGAGCGTAGAATTATAAAAATGGAGCATCCCAACTAGACCCGGGCCAATCTAATGAGGGGAAACCCCGCCAATCCGTGACAGTCAGTGATTTTAATTGATTATTGTTTTAATATGGATGTGTTGACTCATTTATAATTAGTTGTATCACTCTAAATACACATGATGATGTTCACATACGTACACACCAATTGTATGATTCTTACGAAAAAAGGATTCTCTCGGTAGACTTCTATATCATTTCATTTCAAAGAAGGTCGCCTGCGAATTCCTACTATGTAATCGAACGTAATGTAATGACTAAATGAGCTTTAAAAATAAAAGTAAAACTTTTCATGGATCTTGTTAACACCACCATGTGTATATACGACAAAACAATACATCTTTTTATGGGGCCTTTATTTAAAATGGTTGTTATTTAGCGCAATATCCAGTCCTCGTGACTGCTCAAAGCGCTTTACACTTCACCCCCTGTTCATTCCAACGCCATTTCGACTCATCTGGGAAGCATTCAGCCATGCTTCAATTATTGAGCGAAGACTATTCGTTCAGATATCCACCTCAGTCTATAGCCAGGTACTCAGTTATACAGATGAGTGAACTGTGGCAATGTGTGATGAACGAAACTGTCAAAGTTTCGAAATGGCAGCAAGAGGATTCGAACCCGGGTTCCCTCGATCGAGAGCCCTACGCTACCGCGCCCCTCAAAACACACCGGCCGCATTCTAGCATAATTATTAGTGACGTATTAGAAGATGAGCTTGATTAAGTTCATGTTGCAGTTAGATGAGTTTCTCATCTCCGCTACCATCGCCGCCGCCACCATAACATCTACTACAACTACAGAAGACACAAGACCTACCTGGGCAACATAGGCGCTGTTCCTCATCCACTTTTTAAACACCCCGCTCACATACTCGGTGACAGACGGCGCATCGGCGGCGGAACCTGACGTGTAATCGATGATGGCAACAATGGCGCCCCCTTCCGGGGTATTTCGATCGACCTTCACGAAGCCACGCTTTCCGACCCACCCACAGTTGGCAAACCTGCCGGCGAGGTCGATGAGGAAGTTGGACGGATCCCACTCCTGTCAACACACATATGTAAAACCTCAGAATATAATAATATTAATAAATAATAATAATAATATCCTGTTATAGCGTAGCGCTTCAGTCCTGAGGAACCTGAGTGCAGAGGTACAGCAACCTAGAAAGGCTAAGCATTATGTCATCAACAGGGACGTGCAGAAGTCATCATCAGAGCGAGGGTTCGCCGAGGGACTGTCCGGTGGGAATACAATTTCGAATAACTGTATATTTGGTTTCCTGCAGAAGGTAGCTATATGTTTAGATGATCTCATAATAAAACGGAAGGGTGTGTTATCTGAAAGAACGAATATTCGGCTACAACAAACTGCGTAGTAAAACCGACATGAAATACTTCATATATGCGTACCATTTACTCCAGTTTTAATACGATTTAAAAGCATTGCCACCTAAGGCAACAAGCTTCAGATGACAAGTAGACTTGGACGCAACTGACTCATATTCGACACGGGATTCCCTGTTGTATGACGTCATCGTACGTACCGGGGATGCCCCCTGTACTTACTATGTATTGGTTGACGCCAGGGATGCCCCTGTACTTACTATGTAGGGGTTGACGCCAGGGATGCCCCCTGTACTTACTATGTAGGGGTTGACGCCAGGGATGCCCCCTGTACTTACTATGTAGGGGTTGACGCCAGGGATGCCCCCTGTACTTACTATGTAGGAGTTGACGCCAGGTATGCCCCCTGTACTTAATATGTAGGAGTTGACGCCAGGAATGCCCCTGTACTTACTATGTAGGGGTTGACGCCAGTGAAGAGTTCGATGACGAAGTTCTCGGCCGCCATAGGAAGGGCTCTTCCCGCACCTTTGGCGTCACTGCCCCTCCACACCAACAGGCACATCACGGCTACACACACCACTACCTGCAACAGTCGGACAGGTATCTAATGCACTGCAAACCAAGGTTCTACAACGAGCAGGACAACACAGACACTTAATTACTTAAAACGATCAGAAGACGACAGTTTCAATTTCTAGGACTTGAGACAGTCAGAATAAAACAGACGAATAGTCTAAGTAGTCTTGAAAGACCAGTCAAAGCCAGCTGCCGACAAATGTAAATGATAGAATTGTGTGGAGAGCTATAGTCGCCACGTGGCACATACGGAAAAGAAGAAAAACAAAAAAGGAGAAGGTGATGATGATGATGATGATGATGATGACGACGACAATGAAACCACAGTCAAGGAAGATAAATAACCACGTCAGGAAAAGTATAAGTAATATGAACAGTATAACAGCATCGTCAGCATTGTCAAACACCGTACGCGAACTGTATGTCAAGTTATCTGCTGACTGTGCAAATGTTAGCGCTATGAATATATTGTAAAATAGCATAGTAGTCAATAAAGTCAATTGTATGACGTATGTTACAGTGGCTTTCGTTTCCATCTGACGCTTGCAGCTTTAGATGCCTTGTGAACAATTGCTAAAATCACAACTGACGAGTAACGTCATCGCGTAAAGCATGTGTAATTAATTGTCGTTAGATAGCGTTATGTACACCAAGTATTTTGTTCAGAGGGTTGGGTCTCGAGGAAACGTAGCGAAACTGGATGTCAGCCGCGTCACGATTACTGCAATTAGAACAAACTGGCGTCGAATTCTGCTGGCTCAAATCATCTGTTTCCAAACATATCTAACCCTCATTGCCGTTTATAGCTCTTCAGGTTCCAATACCACATCTTATTTGAGAGAGTCATGAATGTTCAGGCTGGTCTGCAGCGGTTTGTGCTAGTTGCAAGAGGATTCTCCTTGAGGCCACATCATCACCGCGGCTGTAGCAACACCCGGCAAGTCTCAGCCGCCGTTCAGGCATCGAGTATGTCACATCACTCATTACGCTGTACAGCTCTTCCTTTGTCATATGTCGCTCCCAGTGAATGTTGAAAGTCAACAGAGGACCTCTCTTGTCCACGTTCCTGTTGTTCACAAAGTCACGATCATTCAGTTACTGCGATAGACTAACCAGGGGGGTAACCATGGGTGAAACAGAACTCTCTCCGAATGCAAGGAGCCATATAATTCGTTAGGGAAAACAACGAGTTACGTTGGGCCAAATCACACGCGGCTGAATTGCAAAGTCAAGAAACAACGCTATTGAATCCGGACAGGAGATGAGATTCATAATGTGGTATTATGTATATACAGGATCTGTTTTAAGGCCTTTCACACTGGCAATTTGCCCGTGTGAAAACCCTCCATGACCGTGTGAAATTCAAAAGTAAATAAACAAATATTGCTTTGTGTATATATGCGCGGTAATGCGCCTGATAAAAGTGAAAACATGTTTGCCCGTGGCCGTGTGAAATGTTGCACTGCCCGTTTGAGCTGAACCTTAAAAACCCTGTGTGTATACCAATTACCTATTGGGTCAAACGTAGTATTCCAGTTGCTAACTAAAACATCCTAATCTAAACTTACCTTCATGGCTACGAAGTTCTTGGCTCAACACACAAGCGGTTCCTTGGTTGTACAGATATACCACAAGAAAAAGTGACTTGTATCGGATGCAGCCAACGAAACAATGTACGCGTAGCAAGAGAATGCGACGGTATTTGTACGGAAAGCCTGCGCCTAAACGCTTGGAAACAATTTCCTAAAACGAGCGGCAATTGCAGGCAATTAAGTCGATCCTAGTTGGCGATGTTTTTATGCACATCATAAATAATAATGTCGCTTATTATTACAAAAGTAATTGCCGCAATTCCTGTTCCGGGAATGCGTTTATGGGATATCGCTCAATGGCAACGAATTACTGCCGGGCGGTCATCGATCGTGTTCGATTACGTGTGTTCCTCGTAATTGTTTTACACCGAGTGGTGGGGGTACACGTCGGGACTACAAGTCCCCCGTGCCAAAGTTCTCCCCTTTCATGGGAAGCTTGGCGCCAGTGTTGGATGACTGCGGTTGTGGCAGAGACAGTTAATGATCAGTCTATCAAAAACGTACCAAACTATGCGTCTACAAGTATTATTTTCGATAGCAAAATGAAAATGATTGGACTGTAAATAGACGTTTCCAGGAATGTCCCATTTGGGGGACTTGTTAAATTACTTCGCTAGTTGATGTGACCCACCACATCTGCAGAAACCTTGCCCGTACCTTATCCATCTTTACTATATTTTGTTGGAGTTGGAGTTATGTTTCGGGTAAACCTTATTATTTACATTTGTCTACTTCTGGGTACGAAGTGGGTTGTTAGATTAATACTAACGAGTTGATCGGTTCTTAAGAGCAACCCCTAGATCTGGTGAGTCATGGGACTATCCAGCGGGCTCGAAAGGAAGAACAAATTACCTAGAGGCTGAGTTTACGTGCATTTACTCTAGATTTGTGTAATGCAGTAAGCATCCATGTTCATACTATGTGCAATTGACATACACATGTTTCGAAAAAATGGCGAGCTACAATTGGTAGGCCCCTGTGTATGCTTCGGGGGAAGTTGTTTCACACACGAATAACATATGAGGAAACTATATGCTGGGTCTTACTTGATCCTACTGTTCGTGTATTCATACGCTTTGAAGTAGTACTAGCTAATTAATATTTCAATACGTATTTGTTTTCACTACTGTTTCTTCCAAAACTATACTGTCACACACACGCACGCACGCACGCACGCACGCACGCACGCACGCACGCACGCACACACACACACACACAAGTGTTAGTTATAGAGACGCTGCTAATGTGACTGCATGGCGTTAGTAAATAGTAACACTCTGGCCGGCCGAGACTGAACTAATTGTTCTAAAGTACTCACACCATTGAAGGAACAAAATACCTAACAATTTGTACAATGTTACATTTAATGAACTTGATTACTGAGGACACTGCCTGCTGTTTCACGAAATTGTGTAAAGTCTTTTACCTGCTGAACATTCAAAGACTTGTCTGTTGAACATTCACACTAAATGACAATAATTCATAATATTAGCCAGTATTGTTGAATCACTAATTTTTGCATTCTGAGTTACTATTCGAATTATGTTTTTTTTTATTTCTCGATTGCTTTTAATACTATTCAGCCTCTTATTCTTGTTCGAAAGCTTTTAGACATGAATGTGTCATCCTCTTATGTTTCATGGATCTTTGGATACTTAACTAACAGATGTCAGTATGTCAGTCTCGACGGCACACGATCTCCCACCGCTCACACGAACACTTCCGCACATCAAGACACAGTTCCGGCACCTTTCCTGAACACTCTGTACACTTCTTCCTTCAAAAGTACTGACAATGTCTATCCACTGGTCAAATATGCAGACGACAATGTCGTTGTTGACCTGGTTAACAATGATGATGATTCTGGCTACCTTCGAGAAATCAATGACTTTGTACAGTGGTGTGACGATAATATTTATTTGCAGTTAAATGTCACGAAGACTAAAGAACTACGTAATAATTTTAGTCGAAAGCAAACACGGGAATTCGACATGACCTTCCAATGGCCTATTTACTTGACCTACAATGACCGTTGACCTACTTATGTTTAAAATGTCCTAAAGAATTAATTATGTATGAAATGAGATTAGTAAGTTGAGGGAGGAGTGTAAGGTAAAATCAAACTATATACATATTGACCTTAATACCCATTTTTGACCTAATTACGCGTGTTAATGGTCTAATTATTTTTAATTAAGTATGGATTGTGGTGCTATCATGTGAATAGAGGCTGTAATTTTTTACCATAATACTGGCCTTACAGTGACCTGATTATTTGACCTCCATTGACCTATTTACATTGATAAATTACCTATTTCGACAATGAATAATTATACACATCAGTGGTGTTCGTAAATGTACTGGGGAAATGGTGCACACAACTGACTTTACTACAATGTGATATTTTGATGAATTATGTATAGTTACAGATCCCTCCTCAATTCGATTATTTTATTGTCTTATTTCAAATTCATTTTGCAAGAATTCAAGCTTAATTAGTATCCACTACGACATGCTAGTTCGTTTGTGCGATTAAACTAAGCTATTATATTACTGAATGCTTCAACAAGCATTACAACTACATTCTCAACTGATTTAACCTATCGCAAATCCAGTTCATTTGCACAAACGACCTAACATATTCTACAGTGCCGAATCAGCGTCCCTATACGCGTATTTATTTGATGAAAAATGACACCCTATAGGCACCTTATTTGGCACTATACTATTATTAAATTTAAAAATGTGTGGCTCCCCTGACGGCTAAGTTTTCATCCTTTCGAACTACAGTCATGAATTTAGCGGGATTCTGTGCTTCTGTAGGCAAAGTCAATCGCCATACAATTTTTTCTATCTGGCTGTTGCTGTAGTATAGGCGAAGTTCTCGCTCGGCGTAAACGTAAGTATTCTCATGAAACCTTACAAAAACGCCATAAACTGAGCAATAAACACGTCTTTCGTGTCTGTATTATTCTTATATGTATATCACTAAAGTTACCTGACAATAACCATGTAAAAGTGTGAAATTATTACCTTTTTGTCAGAACGCATGTGCTTGTCAAAATGTTTTATAACAGAATGTTGTGTGAGCGAGATTACCACACGGGATTCTCGTACGTCAATAGAAGGTCAAGTTAAAGCCAATTATATGGATTCTTTGTGAAAGTATCCATAAATTACAAATGTATAGCTTATTAGAAAACCGCTTTATAGAAGAAAAACATTTTCGTCATCCTCTCAAAAACAGCAGAGGTAAAAGTAACTGTTTCTTCAACTGTGTGTGAATACTTTGTGTAACACATGTAGTATACGTAATAAAAAATGCTTGTTCATATGACTTAAATAATTAATTAATTTAATATTGTGTTTCAATATTAAAAAAAACCAGCTAGCATGTTGCAGGGGATACTGAGTATTTTTTATGTTTCGCAAAATTTATTTTAAATGAGACTAGTGAAAAAATTTAATTGATTAAGCACCTCGAACTGAATTTTTACTTTTTTTATTTTCAGATGTCGTCAACTAAGTCGGTGTCAAAGAAGAACGGGCCGGTCATGTATTTGCTTTTAGATAGTGTGCATTATGGTTTTAACTGTTTATCCTATATTTAGCTAGAATGCCCATTTAAAGTTGTCCAATGAGGAGCGAACGAACTACAAAGAAGTTCCAGGCCATTACAGAAATTCTTTCCAACGTCAAAGCAACTTATTTTATTAATGGCTTCATCTCGGCTGGACTGCCCGGTCCCGAGGACATCTTCGACATACCCGGCTGTATCTGCTTACCATAAGATCGAGACAGTGGCACGTGTGGATTGTGTCAACCGTTACATGGGAGTGACTGCACTTTGTTGTTGAAGTGTCACAAACAACCAAAAATTACATTATAAGTGTGTCGTTGCATCGTTGATTGTTACATAAGGAGTAGGCAGTGTATATTAACATAATAAACATAGATGAGTAATAAGGAGTAAGCAGTGTATATTAAAAAATATATATATATAAAAAAAAAAAAAAATAAAAAAAAAATATATATATATATATATATATATATATATATATATATAATGTTGTATAACGAAGTAGGCTTTTGAATCTTTTGAAGTGCGGTGGAACCAGTAATTGCAAGCAGCCTTACGGCGAATATAAATTGTTGTGCATTGAAGCACTAAATAGCCGGTCACGTGGGTTGCCTCCTGGTCAAGCTTGTGTAGACAACATAATGAACGACGACAGCTGCAAATAAAAGCAAAAATTAAGTTCGACACAATTACAGTAATGGAAGATTCAGTAATAATTATAGTGTACTAATCCAACATACGTTCGTTCTGTTCTCAGCGTTTACCATTTATATATCCACCATTTTTATCTTTACTATATCTATTCTATAAAGTCAATTCTTTCGATTATTTGAAGTAGGCATTTTTTATTACATGTACTGCAGATGTTGCATAAATTAGTCACACACTACATATTTGGACACCAATGACCTGTATTTGCCATAGGCTAAATCAGTTGACGATACAGTTTTCACTGGTAGGCATCGAGTCAACTGCATTGTAAGCGCATACTTACGGACTAACTGTAGAAGTTCACGCAGAACTATTTAAAAGTTTATTTCTGCATCCCAATCTTCGGATGCTTCATAATTGATGTTGAAAAAATTAAAACAAATCTTATTATTGGAACTTAGTAACACGGAATGGTAATATGTAATATTAATGATTACAATTGTTGAAGTAATATTAATAGTAACAAATGGAACAAAACGCAATGCAATAGTAATTGAGGTATTAATTTGCTATTAAATTTAAACATTTCAATCACACAAAATTTTCCTTTCATTGAAAATTATCAGACCAATTTTTTTTACTTACTGGGACCTTGACACGTATCGTTTTAATTTTTTCACATGCAGTGTTATTTATTAATTTATTTCCCAACAGTTGTAATAAAATTGTTTAGTATAATCATCATGAAAATCAACTAACTGTAGCACTATTAGCAAGAGACACTCTGATAGTGTGATTGCGGCATGGCTAATTTGTCATTTGAAGCTAAGTCCACCAGCCACTTATCTTTTTTCACACAAACCTATTCATTAATTCACTGAAACACGATAAAGGTGTCTGGCTTCCAGCACTAAAAAGTCTTTAACACCTCAATCAATCAATCATTGCCATCTCCCAACCCTAGCTGCTAGCCTGCCACGCTGGGTAATGTTTTAAAAAATAAAGAGGCTTATACAATTTTTTCAAAAGTTTCTCTAAGTTAGTAGGTTTGACCAAGAGTGTGAAAAATATCCTATCCTTGAGCCAATAATTAACTGTCCACCTAGCAGCCGCAGAGCAGTATGTGTGTACTACGGCCTTATCAGACTGTGTTATGTTACAGTGACATTGCTTTTTTGTTTTATTCCAGTTAATATATTAAACTTCTACATCCGACTTAAATTGTGTGAGGTTAATTTAATTGGTATTTTGTTTAGTTAATTGTAATATAATTAATTATAAACCCTTCAGTTATTTTGAATTTTTGTAAGTGATTAAGTATATGATATGTTTAATGGAAAAAAATATTTTCTAAGTAAAATATATTAGTATTTTTTAAAATTATACCAAATTGTGGAGGGTAGCCAAATGCCCCGCGTTAAATACGGCACTGTGTGTAACCGTCGTGTGCTTGTAACAGATGATATACAATTGAAAACATATGCAAATGACAATAAATAATGTCTCAAATTTCGAACATGGATATTGAATGGTCCATTAACCACAGTGTGTGTTCGTGGTTAACGAACCGCTGTAAAACGTGCTCGCTATAACGATTTCCAGTTCTAAAAAATATAATAACTAAGCACATGAAACATTTCATTTATTGCAGGCTGTCCATTTATCACTGACATATACCGTGTGAAATGGACCCCCCGCGTCCATTTGCCACTGGGGTCCATTCACAATATCACAGCGACAACTACGATGGGATATCTACAATGGGGCTTGCAAAAAATTTCCACAACAATGATGTTGTCAGCGTTAAATGCTTTTTTACGAGTGCTTTGTATATTTTTTAATCGTCATTTTATTCATACAATTTGGGAATGAGGACGATGGCTCACGCAGTCCTAGCGATGATGGTGACTGCTGTGATGGCATTTTGGTGTCCTCCACAACATTCGACAGCGATGATGGTGACAGTTGTGATGGCATTTTGGTGTCCTCCACAACATTCGACAGCGATGATGGTGACAGTTGTGATGGCATTTTGGTGTCCTCCACAACATTCGACAGCGATGATGGCGACAGTTGTGATGGCATTTTGGTGTCCTCCACAACATTCGACAGCGATGATGGCGACAGTTGTGATGGCATTTTGGTGTCCTCCACAACATTCGACAGCGATGATGTCGACAGTTGTGATGGCATTTTGGTGTCCTCCACAACATTCGACAGCGATGATGGTGACAGTTTTGATGACACTTTTGTCTCCTCCACAATATTCGACAGCGATGATGGTGACAGTTGTGATGACACTTTGATGTCCTCTACAACATTCGACAGCGATGATGGTGACAGTTGTGATGACACTTTGATGTCCTCCACAACATTCGACAGCGATGATGATGACAGTTGTGATGACACTTTGATGTCCTCCACAACATTCGACAGCGATGATGGTGACAGTTGTGATGACACTTTGGTGTCCTCCACAACATTCGACAGCGATGATGGTGACAGTTGTGATGACACTTTGATGTCCTCCACAACATTCGACAGCGATGATGGTGACAGTTGTGATGACACTTTAATGTCCTCCACAACATTCGACAGCGATGATGGTGACAGTTGTGATGACACTTTGATGTCCTCCACAACATTCGACAGCGATGATGGTGACAGTTGTGATGACACTTTGATGTCCTCCACAACATTCGACAGCGATGATGGTGACAGTTGTGATGACACTTTGATGTCCTCCACAACATTCGACAGCGATGATGGTGACAGTTGTGATGACACTTTGATGTCCTCCACAACATTCGACAGTGATGATGGTGACAGTTGTGATGACACTTTGATGTCCTCCACAACATTCGACAGCGATGATGGTGACAGTTGTGATGACACTTTGATGTCCTCCACAACATTCGACAGCGATGATGGTGACAGTTGTGATGACACTTTGATGTCCTCCACAACATTCGACAGCGATGATGATGACAGTTGTGATGACACTTTGATGTCCTCCACAACATTCGACCGCGATGCGGACGAGGACAGCAACGAGATGAACTTGGACAGTTTTACAACCAACACATCGGACCTGTCACCCGTTCGCCACCCGTCTCATGCTAGTCCAAGCGTCAGTCCCCTGCAGAAAAGCTTCACGTAGAGGATGATGTATCAACCACCAGTTCAACATGTGAGGTCACCAGGCCTCTCCCTGTTTCTACAAGGCATTCTTTATTCGGCCCTATCGCAGACGACGTCGCTCACGACGGTGATGACGATGCTGGAACAGCCTTTGGTGAATCTTGTACGTGTGCGACATGTGCGACTCGTAGTGACAACAGCGCCTATTCGAGAATGATTCTTAATCTCCCCCGGTTTGTTGGAGGATGCAGCGACCCGATTGTAATTAGATGCCCATATACACACAAAACTATAATATTATGTCGTCCCGGGATAAACCCTTCCGTCTAGTAAGATAAATTCCATATGTAACACACTAACCTCTTCAATTTCGAGTTCCTTAACTGTACTTAGACCGCACCATTAATAAGGCAAAGGTTGTGTGTTTGAAATGTGTCATTGACAATGTACACAGGGTAATACTTAATATTAGTGATGACGTTATCAATTCGTTACATTTAGGTAAACACCGGAGTCTTCAGAGTAGACCCAGCTACTGCAGAATGGGTTGTGCATATTACGAAGAGGCTGACAGACTATGTCGGTTCCAAATGGGCTAAACGAGGAACCGTACACGATCGCATGCCACGGTGACCAACTGTCATGTGAACTTCTGGAGCTATGGCCTGAAGAATTCCACCACCGATGTTTGCATCTACAGGTAAAGTCAACATGTAAAAAAACTTCTCCCACCTTCGACAAAAAATGTACTCATGAGTTACGACATGATGGACGAAGCTTTTGGCGAGAATATCAATACCTACACCCACAGGGAGACCAAGAACAATGTCAGTGAGTGTCACAATAGCAAAAGAAAATAAATTAATATGGCTAAAGGGGTACAACTATGTGAGGCAGGTGTAGGGGGTTCATATATGCAAAATCATTGTGCTGAATGGGGTAAAACTATAAAAAAAAATTAGAGCAAGGTTTAAGAAGCTGGTCAAAAAAATTGCATTAATTTTTATTTAAGGTAATACATCTCACACGATAACCGACCAATTGTCACGAACTAACATTTAATGTCTACGGGAATACATGCCACCCCCCCCCCCCAAAAAAAAAATATTATGTTCAGGCTTTATGGCGAAGGAATTTACGTTGGCAGGAAGCCAGCAGTGATTACATTGTTAATATGGAAATACTCTGTTGCTGTTTCGAAGAATCCAACGGCGATGTATACATACACAAGTTAAATATAAGCTTTTAATACCACGATAATGCTGTGTGGTGATATATATCACGGACAATATTTAGTAGCATACTATGGGGGGAGTGATGAAATTAATAAACGCGTAAGCCACCTTGACCGCACGTCTTTTCAAATAATAACCAATTATCCAAATGCAACACTGTTGATTAAACATGTGCTGTTATGTTGATAGGACACCATGAATGAGCTGTTCAATGGTTCGTCAGCTAGTCAGAGAGGAACGCTGTACCACATGAAAAATCGGTTTGGTCACCTTTCTTTTAAGAAACATGTGATGGAGAATGTGCCACATGTATATGACTTGTTCGACTTCGCTGCTGACAGCATCGTATGCTTGGCTGCACTCATTGTCACAGAAGTCCGTCTCCCCGATGTCGACGCTGAGAAATACATGACAGATGTTTGCAGAGACATCGTCACCATGCTGTGGCCACAGACGGGTGAAGTGGACTTCGCAAGTGATGCTCCAAATGATGCTGGAGGTGAAGATGATGGTGGAGATGACGAGGACAAGCTGTATTGCTCCTGTCGAAGAACATAACCTAACATGCAATGTAAGAATTTATTTTTTAAATACGCATAATAGCGTTTATAATAATATCATATTCTCACAAACTACGAATGTCTAAAACTATTTTTTTAATGGAGAATTGCTAAAAAATAAACATTAGTGATAGGTAACTACTTTTGACACTGTAACAGTAGTGGTAACATTTTACAGAAAGTAATGAGTATATTTACTAAAAATTCGAATTGGAGGGGGTGTAAACTTCGCCAAGGTGTAGCTGCGAAAGTTCTGTGATTTGTTTACTGGAAATCTAACATATGTATGATTGTTTCATAAAACAATGCCTACTTATATGTTAAAAAGGTTGTGTTTAACCGTCTAAATGCGCAGTCGACGCAACAGTTATTATTGTTGGCAACACTGTTTGAGTTATTAACATTGATTATTAACGTGCCATACTACTTTTTCAAATGTAGATGCGTCATCCGTCATGATTGAATGTTCTGCGCAAAACAACTGTACAAAGGGTCACTGGTTCCATCTGAAATGCCTTGGTATGGGTGCTGAGTATGTTCCCGAGGGCGACTGGTGGTGTTCTGCGGAATGTCAACATTACTCGATGTACTGCTTGTGCAAAACGAATCGTCGCAGGGCACAGTGGGTGACGTGCGGTAGTGGAAGTGCATGCCTCCAATCTCCAGATGGACAATTCCACCTCCGATGTACTGGGCTTTCAAAAGTACCAGGTATTTAATTGGAAATGTCGTACATTAGTTAAATTTGTTTGTCAACTACATCATACACTAGATATGTGTTAAAAATAAAATATTTAATTCTGAAAAGTACTGCTGTGTGTGTGCGTGCGTGCGTGCGTGCGTGTGTGTATGTGTGTGCGTGTGTGTTACTGTTATTTTGCTACGAAAGTAACTGCACCAGTTGCGGAAAGGCCAAGGGGGTAACGGAAAGGCCAAGGGGGTAACGGAAAGGCCAAGGGGTAACATAAAGGCCAAGGAGGTAACGGAAAGGCCAATGGGGGTAACGGAAAGGCCAAGGGGAAACATAAAGGCCAAGGAGGTAGCGGAAAGGCCAAGGGGGTAACGGAAAGGCCAAGGGGGTAACGGGAAGGCCAAGGGGGTAACGGAAAGGCCAAGGGGGTAAAATAAAGGCCAAGGAGGTAACGGAAAGGCCAAGGGGGTAACGGGAAGGCCAAGGGGGTAACATAAAGGCTAAGGAGGTAGCGAAAGGCCAAGGGGGTAACGGGAAGGCCAAGGGGATAACTCTTAGCCGTCCATTAATGAACCATGCTATACCATTATGCGGCGCAACAGGTTACATATACGAAAAAAAATTAAGTCAAAGGGGGTCATGGCACAATGCCCGCCTAATACGCCAGCGCATCCAAGGTTAAATTAAAGACGGCATGTGTAGGGGCGGAACAGTCCAACATTTTGCTGGTGGGGCTGATTGGGGAAATGAGGTAGTGGTGTAATTCTAAGGGGTCACATATAAAGAAATGAAGGGCAAGCCCAAAAGCGAGGGCATTTCCCACGAATCACTCATTGCTAGTAACAACAACAGCCACAATAATGTATACATACAATAGATATGGTCTATACATTCACTTCAAACAATACGTACTTTTTTATTTTTAAAGTTAACATGTTATCTGTGGTTATTTTATATCTGCTGTTTTAATTAACTTTGCACTTGTGAATGTTTTCCTGTTTTCGCAATATTTGTTCTACTAATACGTTTTCCAGAGTACCAAAGGGACAAACTGCTAAACTACGTACCAGGACGAGAACATGCCTCGATACGTACACAGGGTGTGCATAAAAAACCCACCTCAACTGAACGAGCGTCTCGTGAAATATACTGACATTTATGATGCAGAACGTTTACTTTAGATCTGCCAAGACGTTAGTCTGCCTTTGCTGTTGGTATCACAAGCAATATGAAACATATTGCGACATGTCTGCTATGTTGGTAACATTTACAGATATCATACATAGCGCTTTCTTTCAATTGAAAAGAACCAAACTGTTCATGAAACAGCTGGAAACATCACAGAAAAGCGAGAAACATACTGTTGCATTATAGTTTCGTAATTTTTTCACTGACTCAAACATTTGATTTATACTTGTTTCAATTTATATTTGCCGCTGTCTGTCATATAGAACGCATACACGATGAAATGTAAAGTTAGGGTATATAAATAAGGGAGGGAGGGAGGGAGGGGGAGGGAGGGAGGGAGGGAGGGAGGGAGGGAGGGAGGGAGGGAGGGAGGGAGGGAGGGAGGGAGGGAGGGAGGAGGGAGGGAGGGATTATTATTAGTGAAACTATTTTGTAATATTTAAAATATAAATTTATTACTGCAATAAAAAATATGCAGTACTCTATGTATTACACCTATCCTGCTTAATGTAAAAATTCCTTTAAATATGCTAATGATTTTATATATTGTGCTAATGTTTTTGTTAATGCTGTAATAATGTTAAGTTAATGTGAATATTATTTATATGATGTGATATTACAATAAAATTATACTTAAATAATTGTTTAATACTTTATCATGTTCTGTACCTTTAAACTGAAAGAATTATTACTGAAATGACATTTCATCTGTCAGGCTATAGAGCAACAGTATTCAGTTCATCATGGCTGGCAAACAGCATGACATCGTACATCCGTCCTCTGATGTCAGGGGGACACGTGGCTGTAGTCATCAAAACAGGGTCCCTGTCAAAATGACTTCTCGGTTCGCCTATTGAGCGATATGCTGGACGGAATCGATCACCCCTATAAAAAAGAAATCAATTACACATTATAAAACATGTACGATGCATGAGAAGAAGCCATAATAAAAATGTAATGTTAATCGTGTGTACCTGTTACATTGCTTCGTGTTTGTAACTGTTGTCTTTACCTGTCATACTGTAGACTAATAAAAATATGTAGTTGTTCACAAAAGTTATATATGCTAAAGCTATTTGTGACGATTAAAATTTAAATGAAAAACAGTAAATGGCAATTTGTAATTTTTTTTAATGAAAATTTCCCACATCTTTAAGCCCTTCAATTGTGAGCATTTTGAGGTATTGAAATTGTCTCGTAATGAAAACATTTGTTATTTATCATAAAGTATACGTTTATATAAAAAATGAAATCCGTAATAATAAATCGTTTGCCATACTTAGAATGATGGACTTTGTCACAAAGTTACCGTGATACATGGGGAGTGAAGTCGATTGATCCAAGTAAAAGGCAATATACAAATATGTTCATATGTCAACTGATACGGAGGTAGTTTGGGGTGTGGTATACTTAAAATACGTAAATTAACGTATTTTTTTAAAGTCCATATTAATTTAAAAGTTATATTTAATGTATATTAGTTACAAGCTCAGTTACTCGGGAAAAAGGCAGCGTTAAGACTGCTACACCTGAAGCCGCGTTACAGGTACCCAGCAATAGTTTTGGGAAGTGTAGTTTTCTAGCGTCCAATTAGCAATTGTTTGTTACGCGGAGTGCACGCGCGCGCTTCGTAGTACACACATAGCACCCCCCTCTCTCCCACTCTCTCTCTCTCTTTCCCTCCCCCTATCTGTGTGAATAAATTCACTCCCGATGCTGTACGGGGTACACACAAAGTGCGATAACTTGACAGAAATTCCAAATCGACGCATACATCAAACGACATATTTATGTGCGTCGTTGTTATCTTTACGATTACATAGAAGAAATAAAAACGAAACCGTTACAACTTGCGCTCCACCCCTCTTGACACGTACACCCCCACCATCTGGGAATTTCTAAAATGCCCATGGGCCCCGAGCACGCCTAAAATGTAAGCCCCGTGCACGCGGAACTGACGGAGATATGAGGGTACAAAGAAAGAAAGATAGACGTTACATTGAGCATGTGAACACGAAGGTGTTTGCCAATAACTCGCGTGAAACAACCTGTATAATAATGTGTGTGTGTGTGTGTGTGTGTGTGTGTGTGTGTGTGTGTGCGTGTGCGTGTGCGTGTGCGTGTGCGTGTGCGTGTGCGTGTGCGTGTGCGTGTGCGTGTGCGTGTGCGTGTGCGTGTGCGTGTGCGTGTGCGTGTGCGTGTGCGTGTGCGTGTGCGTGTGCGTGTGTGTCTGCGTGTGTGTGTGTGTGTTTGTGCGTGCGTGCGTGTGTGTTTGTGCGTGCGTGCGTGCGTGCGTGCGTGTGAACCCACTTTTTAAAAAATGTGAACCCCTTATCGTGAACCCCTTCCTCTCAAAAGCGTGAACCTCCAATAATATGAAAATAATAATATTATTTTCATAGTATTGGTGGGTTCATGCATTTTAGGAGGGGGAGGATTCACGCTGTCCATAGGAAGTTTCATGCTTTCGAGAACGGGGTTCACATTGTGCTTATAGAATTGTTTTAAAAGTGTAAACATTTATACCTACACATGATTTAATAGTTAATTGAATAAAATTAATTGTTAATTTAATTGACCTGAGAAATGTGTGTGATTAATTTTATTTAATTGGATAATTCATGAGTTAATTGTAATTTAATTAATTAACTTTTCAAGTTAATTGCAAAGCATGGTGCCGACAAATATATATGCAGCAAGACACGAAACCAACATCTTGTACTGCTACCTTCAACTGATACTGGTCTAAACTTGCACAATGATTTGTTGGTCATTCATAGGTCATGTAGCGTTAAGTGCCCCTCAATCTCCCTCTTACTCTAAACAAAGGCTTGCATAATTTCTGGGAATGATCACACTCGATCTCGACATTTGACTGCGCTTATCTCACATCAATTTCGACTTCGCCATGTGACTGTGCCTTTCATAAATTTTGACTTCTCATAAATTTTTACCTCGACATGTGACTGTGCTTTTCATAATGCACAATATTCATGAAATATTTTTAAAATTTAATAATTTTTGTTTAATATATAATTCACTCAGGAAGTGTGTGTGTGTGTGTGCGTGCGTGCGTGCGTACATGCATGCGTGCGTGTGAAATTATCACTGAATTGTACGTGTTGCTATGTATGTATGTAAGGTGTCGTAGAGTGATACGTCTGATTTAATTTGATTTGGTTAAAAATAAATTATAAAATCAACATTCTAATTTCGAGTTGTAATGCGTGTGAGCGTGCGTCCATGCGTGCGTGCGTGTGTATAAACGTGTGTGCGTGCGTGCGTGCGTGCGTGCGTGTGTGGATAGAAATATCAGCAATACGATCATTATAATAGTGGTTGTAATACAAGACAACGGAGATCGGTAAAGCGCACGAGCGAATGAATGGAACGAGATATCAATTACTCGTATTGATATTGCGGATATCTTTCCGAGGCTCTGCCGACTACAATACGCCGGCAGTCGTCAACGCGTCCTGTGGGAGAGCGTCTATTCAGTGACGCGTACGACCCAGCTACTCGAGAGCAGCACGTCACACATGACCTATCAACCAGGCCATTAGCTGCTTTTCCTCGACGAGACAAGCTTAAGCGAATTCATATGGCGTGCACTATATTTAACATCCTCTTTCTGAACATGTAAAACGACGCCGCGTTGGTTCGTTGAAACTGTTATCCTTGTGTGACGTTCAGCGAAACCTTTGTAGGATCGCTACGCTCCTGAACATCTACAATTTCTCATTGCAGCACGCGCGATGTTCAGAGAATTTCTCCACGACGTGTATACAGTATACCTAGGCGCGTCACGTACAACTCGACCCGTGAACTTAAACAGCGGATATGCTACCTGGCACAGAACTCTCGGTCGGGTCCCAGTATTGGCAGTCGCCGTGGCGTTGGATCATGCGTGTGTCAGGAATCGTTATATTTGTGTACGTGATTGCGCAGTTCATATACGGACTGTCTTTGCACAATCGCTGGGTTAATGTGGTGGACTTGTACGGCCAAGTGGCAAACGCCAGCTGGACCTTGAAACTACGGTTCACCCAAGACGCTTACGGTGCAGTCACACGTGACGACTTCAGTACAACAGACTTACTTGACCGAATCTCCACCGCCGTACCACTCGACAACTGCTCCAGCACGCCGGCTAACCTCGGTAATTCTATGATCATAAAGTTAATATCCATGTGTGGAATTATTATGTTTTATCGTACAAAAATATATGTGTCAAAACACCATGCGCAAGCCAAGTGTGTGTGAACGCGCGTTTGTGTTCGCGCGTGGTGGGTGCCTGCTTGCGTGTTGATCCGACGCAAACTTTAACATAACTCGTCCACTGCTGGTTAGCATACATCACTTTAAATGGTTACTGATCCGGTATGCTAGTGGCGGAACAAATTAATGCCAAAATCTAATCCGTCATTTATTGTTTGCTAAAATCCAACACGTCATTTCTTGTTTTATACTGTGATAGATTAAATTCCACGTCTTGTTACGATGCACCTTACGATTGCGATGCACATATTAACGACGTGAACGTTTCCAGTCGGTCTCATTCCTGTAAACATGGTGGCTCTCAACTGGACAGAAATTACTCGGGCAAACAGCAGCGTGGAGCCGGGAGGTCTGTGGCGGCCACGTGACTGTCTCGCGAGACATCACGTGGCAATTATCGTCCCGTATCGAGATCGGGAGTCTCAGCTGAGGGTGTTCATCAATCACATTCACAAGTTCCTCCAGAAGCAACTGCTGGACTATGGCATATATATCGTGGAAGAGGTGAGATGTCAGTGAGTGCTTCAAAAGAAATATCTAAGATACTGATTTTTTTTCAAGATATTGACCAGAAATGTCAAAGAAGTAACGTTAGTAAAGGAACATTGTTACTGTAGATTTTATATAAAGAAATATTAATTTTCACACAGGACAATAAATGAATATCTACTGTGTAAACTATAGCAACGTGAATGTCTTTAAAATATATATCAGAAGGGTGTGTTAAACATAGATGGACAAGTGCCATATGGGGTTGTGTTTTGGGTAGCAATTTCAGTTCTTGTTTCACTGCCAAGATTGTACTTATCACAACGATTACAAAAAACAACATACTTCAAAAAAACATTATTAACTTTGCTCTGTTCCACAGGCCTCGCCAACAGTGTTCAATCAAAGACATAAATTAACCTTGTTCCGTTCCACAGGCCTTGCCAACAGTGTTCAATCAAAGACACACATTAACTTCGTTCCGTTCTACAGGCCCTGTCAACAGTGTTCAATCAAAGACACACATTAACTTTGTTCCGTTCCGCAGGCCTTGCCAACAGTGTTCAATCAAAGAAACACATTAACCTCATTCCGTTCCACAGGCCTTGCCAACAGTGTTCCATCAAAGACACACATTAACCTTGTTCCGTTCCACAGGCCTTGCCAACAGTGTTCAATCAAAGACACACATCAACCTTGTTCCGTTCCACAGGCTTTGCCAACAGTGTTCAAAGACACACATTAACCTCGTCCCGTTCCACAAGCCTTGCCAACAGTGTTCCATCAAAGACACACATTAACCTCGTTCCGTTCCACAGGCCTTGCCAAAAGTGTTCAATCAAAGACACACATTAACCTCGTTCCGTTCCACAGGCCTTGCCAACAGTGTTCAATCAAAGACACACATTAACCTCGTTACGTTCAACAGGCCCTGCCAACAGTGTTCAATCAAAGACACACATTAACCTCGTTCCGTTCCACAGGCCTTGCCAACAGTGTTCAATCAAAGACACACATTAACCTCGTTACGTTCAACAGGCCCTGCCAACAGTGTTCAATCAAAGACACACATTAACCTCGTTCCGTTCCACAGGCCTTGCCAACAGTGTTCAATCAAAGACACACATTAACCTCGTTCCGTTCCACAGGCCCTGCCAACAGTGTTCAATCAAAGACACACATTAACCTCGTTCCGTTCCACAGGCCCTGCCAACAGTGTTCAATCAAAGACACACATTAACCTCGGTCCGTTCCACAGGCCTTGCCAACAGTGTTCAATCAAAGACACACATTAACCTCGTTCCGTTCCACAGGCCTTGCCAACAGTGTTCAATCAAAGACACACATTAACCTCGTTCCGTTCCACAGGCCTTGCCAACAGTGTTCAATCAAAGACACACATTAACCTCGTTCCGTTCCACAGGCCTTGCCAACAGTGTTCAATCAAAGACACACATTAACCTCGTTCCGTTCCACAGGCCTTGCCAACAGTGTTCAATCAAAGACACACATTAACCTCGTTCCGTTCCACAGGCCTTGCCAACAGTGTTCAATCGAGCGATGTTGATGAACATTGGTTATGCCGAGGCAAGTAAACGGGCTAATTACTCGTGTTACATATTTCACGACGTCGACCTTCTTCCGGAGAACGACCTCAACCTCTACAGCTGCCCCGACCAACCGCGACACATGTCCGCTGCTGTCGACAAATTCAACTACAGGTATTTGAATTTTGTCATCACCATCATGATCATCATCATGATCATCATCATCATATATGTGTGTGTGTGTGTGTGTGTGTGTGCGTGCGTGCGTGCGTGCGTGCGTGCGTGTGTGTGTGTGTGTGTGTGTGTGAGTGTGTGTGTGCGTGCGCGCGCGCGTGCGTGTGTGCGTGTGTGTATATATGCATGCAACATGCTACATATAAAAGATACTACATATTAAGCGAAATTTCACTCACTCAATGTCACATGTTGTTTCGATGGTGGATACAATTGGATATAATCGTACTACATCGGAAAGGGATGGACAAATTACTTTTAAACGTTTTGCAACACTATTACAGAAATGTCGTAGTCATGCTGCATACATTTATGTTACTGTGGATTCGTAAGGGAAGCAAAGCATATCATTTAAAAACAACAATCAACGGAATCATTAATAGAGAAATGTTGTCAACCGTGACACAGTCCGAGGGCAACTTTACATGATCCATTTTTGACACATAAGACACTATTCCTCGAAATACAATAGTAAACAAAGTATTACAACAATTATACACTTTTGAATGTACTGCAAATAATCGACGCACTGTACTGAATATTTCAAAAAGTATTGCAAATACTTTTTCACTACTCATATTTGAGAATTGCAGCACTCATAATATTTCGCCCATTCCTGGTGTTGCACTCTGTTTCCAGATTGCCTTACTGGAGAGTGTTTGGTGGGGTAAGCGCCTTAAGAACGGACCACTTCAAGATGATTAACGGCTTTTCGAACAAGTTCTTCGGCTGGGGTGGCGAAGACGATGACTTATTTAGTAGATATGTTTATTATAGGGCCAATGAAAACATGTAACACATATAAATATTAAAACAATCATCGTCATCGCCGACAGCACTTTAGGGCAACTACTATGAAATCGAAGTAATGACGACGACCCCAAAAAGGCAAAAAAACGTTAGGCTGTCGGTGCACATTTTTGTTAATATCTGTCATCTGACATATCTTCAAAATTAACAAAATAATGTACTCTGATCATATTCAGTAATAACATGAGATTTATTTACTATTCAAATATCAAACTTGCAAGAACATTGTAATTTTATATGTTCATATTACATAAAGCATAACATTTCAACCTCGCATGACAAAAATGGTAAAATAAATAATGTTATGTGTTTTATAAAGTCGCTGTAATACCACATTTTATCAAAATGTTGACAATATTCAATATTTGATCCACAAGGAGTAAAACCACTTCAGTAAAATTTGGCCCAAGATGTTCATTTATTGTTTACATCTATTACATCTATTACATATATTACATCTATTACATCTATTACATTTCTTGTTTACATCTATGACAAGACAACAAGTTTTTATATGTCTGACATAGTAACAGCTACGTCGAAATACTGTGCTCTCATCATAATTAGTCTTACCACGAGATTTATTTACTATTTAAAAATAAAACTTTCAGGAATATTGCAATGTTATATGTTCAAATTATATAAAGCATAATATGCGAAATAGGCAATAAAATGGTTAAATTTGTTATTTTATGTAATTTATTAAGTCACGTAAAACCATAGTATTGCTCAATTTCGACAACATTCAATATTTGACCCAGTAAAATTTGGCCAAAATGTTCGTTTATTATTTATCTCTATGAAAAGGTAAAAAAGTTGGGGGTTCCCGTGCCAAAAAAATTAAATATCCAACATAGTAACAGCTACGTCAGCAGCAAAATTAGCAAAACTTTTATTAAAAGCCACATTTCAACCACAAGGAATAATTACATATGTTTATAAAAAACTGACATATGTCTCATAAGGGCGGGTTACATATGAATAAGAAGTCGTTGGACTATCGATAAGCAATGGCTTCCGTGTCCACTTGCCATCTGGATGTTTTGCATTGGGTGGCAATCTTAAATTTGACGATATCTGCCAATATTTTCCCTATTACTTGAGAACCAATAAAAGCAAGAAATCGCAGTATTACGCCACTCATTAGACGTGTAATCGTCCATGGCCGAAATGTCGTATTTCCTTCTTATACAGGGGAAGAAACATCAAGGATCAACAATCAGATATGACCAAAAGATCCGTTATTTATTTAATTCGCATAGATATAAACTTATGTTGGTTGAACAAGCTTTGGTGTAACAGTGAGTATGAGTTTAACAGCTTGTAGCGTGTGGATGTCTTCTGTTTCTTCAGGATTACATTTCATAAACTGCGACTGATCCGATATCCGATGAATATCGCACGGTACAAAATGATAAGACATGGGCGTGAAAAATTAAACGCGCCGAACTCAAAAAGGTAAGTGATGCTATTAGGAAGTATATAAAGGATTATCGTATGACACAACAATAATATGTGTAACGTAGCTAACACACCATACCACGCACGTACACAAGCACGAACGCGCAATTGTCACGAACATCACTACAGTCGGTATTCCCTCTGTTTGCAGGACGGGATATCTACTTGCTCACGCTCAGGAACGATTCGCGACGGACGGGCTAAACAGTCTCAAGTACAAACTACTTGATCTCAAGAAAAAACCTTTGTTTACGTGGATATATGTACAGTTATGAGAATAATTGCGAAGTTGATATTATTCGCTACAACTATTATTAGTTCTATCAATGCGCGCATGCTGTAGCACAATAATCACAACGTCAGCCTCCAAGTCGAGAGAACTGAGGTTCAAATCTTCTTGCAGACTTTTCGAAACTTGGACAATTTCGTTCACTTCGTGTCAAATGATAACGTTAACCTGGCAATAGACGGTGCTCGATATATATTTAAATTTATATTCTTCGTGTAGCAGTTGCAGCATGGATGAAAGCTTCCCAGAGAAGTCAGTTTGATGTTGAAACGAACAGCGTGTCTAGAAGCTGCTGGTGCGAGCTACTAATTGGCGCAAATCACCACTATATTTCTGATTAAAAGACAGAACAGGTACACCTGTACTATGTCGCGGCGTTCGCTGATTGGCTCCTTGCTTCAAGCCTGTAGCCCGAGTCCCGGCAGACGCCTGAATTGGACCCAGCCGCAATTCTGGCGAAACAATTGTAGCCACAAGTTGGCCTCGCTAATCGGTCTCAAGATGGTGCTCACACGAGCGAATAGTTGTCTGACTTGTCGGGCGACTAATCGGTCGTGTGAACGAGCCTTTATAGAACAACTCCAGATGGGTCACTGGAAATACGATGACCCAATTTATTGACATATTTCTTGATATACAATAAAACGTAGACATTCAAAGCAAGCATTAAATTCATGATTTGTGTTCTTACACTAGATAGAACGCGGTAGTTGTTTGTCTGTAATATGTTTTTACATAGCATAGGTGTATGTCAGCCGTGATCGAGTGGCCCACAACATTAGGCCAAATATACAATTAACTATCGTGTGAATATGAATTTCGCGTAAGTGTCAAACCCATTGATAAACCATTTTGTGTAGTGTCATACACATCCACGAGTTGAAGCACACTCCCCAACAGGTGGCGCCACTCAGCATATCACCACTGCCACAACTTGATTATAAATTCAAAACAGTTGTGGAGTGGAAAAAAGAAATGGTTGGTTGGGCAACAGCATTGTTATTTACGGCATTGCAACACAGACCCGTCCTCGGAGTTTTGAAAAGTGGGATTTCAGTGTACACAATCATCCCGGGGATTTGAGGATTTCAGGGATACTTTCTGTTAAATGTTATAGTTAAAACAAAATTCTCTCAAAAAAGGGGGGTTCGTTTGAAATCCCCGACCCTCCCCCCAGGACGGGCATGCAACAGGCAATGAGTAAAGTAACATAGTTCAATGCCGTAGGAAGCGGTATGGCCAGCCAGGCTTGGGCCTGACCAATATGTGACGAAACCACATGGCGTGCTCTCTCTGCTCATAACACGAGATTTATTACATGATATACTAAATAATATACATATTTCCTAGTCAGTGGCAGATTTCAGTCAGCCAGTGAATCCGGCGAATCAGGTGTATCACAAAAGCAACGAAATGTGTTTTTCCACTATCTGCACATAAGAATGTCTGCTGCCAGAATTTCACACCGATCGCCTCAGCACGGAATTCAGGAGTTACATTTGATAACATTATAATTTTTAGACAGCATATTTCCCAAACGTGTTTCGCTGCATTTACCACATTCGTGACCTTCGCCGTATTCGCCGGTGTATGTATTTCTGTCGCCAAGACTATTTCAACTGCGCTTGTTAGCAGTCGACTTCACTATTGCAATTCCCCCTTTCACAATATTGCTTTCAAGGACATCGTGAAACTTCAGCGTGTATAAAAGTGCTTGGCATGGGTCGTTATCCGATCTACTCATTTCTCTCACTCAGTGCCACTTCTGCGGCGCGATGCCGAGCTTGGGTTTTGTGCAGTAGAAGTGTCTTTATTGTATGGCATTGTATATAATTTGGTTAACTAACATTTATATTTGTCTAATTAAATTAATACAATTTGGTGAACTAATTTATGTTTGTCTAATGAAATTAATTAAAACAAAATTGAGCTTCGAAATATTTGTATTTCATTTTGCTCACGTATTTCAAAAGGGGTTTGGCAGCAAGAGTAATTTGTTACACCACTGAGGTAGTGTCTGTGTCTGCTCTGTAGGAGTTTCATGGGTCTTGGCCAGCTGCCTGTCAAACTCTGTAGGGGTTTCATGGGTCTTGGACAGCTGCCTGTCAAGCTCTGTAGGAGTTTCATGGGTCTTAGCCAGCTGCCTGTCAAGCCCTGTAGGGGTTTCATGGGTCTTGGCCAGCTGCCTGTCTAGCTCTGTAGGAGTTTCATGGGTCTTGGGCAGCTGCCTGTCAAGCTCTGTAGGAGTTTCGTGGGTCTTGGCCAGCTGCCTGTCTAGCTCTGTAGGAGTTTCGTGGGTCTTGGGCAGCAGCCTGTCAAGCTCTGTAGGAGTTTCGTGGGTCTTGGCCAGCTGCCTGTCTAGCTCTGTAGGAGTTTCGTGGGTCTTGGCCAGCTGCCTGTCAAGCTCTGTAGGAGTTTCGTGGGTCTTGGCCAGCTGCCTGTCTAGCTCTGTAGGAGTTTCATGGGTCTTGGCCAGCTGCCTGTCAAGCTCTGTAGGGGTTTCATGGGTCTTGGCCAGCTGCCTGTCAAGCTCTGTAGGAGTTTCATGGGTCTTGGCCAGCTGCCTGTCAAGCTCTGTAGGAGTTTCATGGGTCTTGGCCAGCTGCCTGTCAAGCTCTGTAGGAGTTTCATGGGTCTTGGCCAGCTGCCTGTCAAGCTCTGGGACTTGGTATTCGGGCTGCTCATCATCGAAGTAACGCTGGGCTTCTTCAGTATCCCGGGTCTTCAGGAGGTGTCTCCGGTTTCGTTGACATACCCCACTACGCACTGATTTGACAGCGTACGAGCCACTGGTGGGAGCTTGTATTTGAAGGTAAACTTGCGCGCCACCTAGTGAGAATGAGCGTCCAACGTAAAAGTTAGTCTCGTTTATCTGACGCTCGCTCGTCTACGTGAATTCGCCGAGAAGAGAGTCAGGCCTTAGAGGCGTTGTCTCCTTGTTTACCCACTGTCACCACTCCTTTCTGTGTAGGCGTTCCCGTCAAACACCAGCAGCCAATCAGCGTCATTATCAAAATGCTACACTAACTGTTTTTGCCTGTTTTAACTTTTCACAGTTGTGTCAATATAATCAAAGTTTAAAGTTAATTCGAATTGCATCGTATAAACTTATTAAAAGTTCATTCTTATTTTATGAATTAACCAAATGCCCGGATGACATCGTAATTAGCTAATTATGTATACACTCAGATTGATACATAATTTCTGTCAAAATGAAAAGTACACATTGCATCCAGGCGCTGATGCGTGCCACAAACGGTGGCGCCACAGCACGGAGCCTGAATAATCAAGGCTGATTGTATCCAGGCGATGTGTTCGACAAACGGTGGCGTCACAGCACGGAGCCTGGATAATCGAAGCTAACGTGAGTTCGAAACGGGCGGCAGGAGATTTCTGTTTCTGGTGAAATTATCGTAAAAACTACATTAACGGAAGATGGGTAACGTGTTGTTGCAATGCTAGGGCATTTAGTTAACATCGAAGTGTCTAATTATATTGCAGAAATGACATGACAAAGAGTTTTGGTACTTCAACTTTTGTAAGACGTCGGGCACATGTTTTTGCAGTCTTTCCAATGAACTTTATGAATTCGCAGCCATTTTGTATTTATTCGCGGCACTGCCACTTCAATATCATTGAACATGTAGAATAATTTAGTTGTTGCTTGATACAGTGACATGCGTGCATGTAATATATAGGTAGTTTATTCGTGGTGTGTGTGCGAAAAAGAAGGAAAGAAACCAGGTGTAAAGTTGGGTACTTTGCAGTTTAGCGCCGCACCCTAAATAACCACCCAAACCGTTTGGGTGGTTATTTAGTGTGCGTTCACCCAAACTTCTCGTATATCTACTACACACACCATTTTTTGAGATTATTGTTCAGTTTTCCTGTGAAAATCCACATGTGTCACAAACTGACTTAGTACTGGTTGTGTTGTGTAGTTGTTAAATAATTAAAAGTAAAATGAAGTATTTTAATAAAAGCTACTTTTTGAAGTATCTTATTGCACTCGGTCGATTTAACTAGTGATTTAGAATATCTCATGCGACGAGTTTTTTCTAAAATGTTTTTAATTATTGGAAAATTACATATTAATGTCATTATTCCAGTAATTCGGTACAGTCAGGCCCAACCAGTTTAATCAATATCAATCAATCAATCAATTATTTCAGACGAAAGAGTACATGCAGTATACATTATATACATTATGTCCATATACTACTTGATATAGTAACAAGAAAATAAAAAAGTATATAAAAATATATATAAATGTAGCATAGAAATGTAAATAAGTCATGCTTTTGGTTTTGGTAAAATGAATCTCACTGTCCAACTCCAAGAATCGAGATCGGACAAAAGTTTCCCAAAATTTGTGGCACTCAAAAACTATACTGCGCATTTGTGTAGCATGAAAATATTTCGTGCACCTACTAACTAAGATCTCTAGAAGACATCTTGTACAGCAAAAATGTTATCATATATAGCCATATCTGCTTAAGTTGCAATAGAAATACACCCATGTTGTCAAATCGATGTATTTCACCTTAATTTTAATAAAAAAAACAGACGACCATGAAAAGGAACTTGGCATTGTCCAGTTTGCTGCTGTGAGTCATAGAAAAGAACCAAAACATCTGACAATACAGGATGTGAAACAAAAGGAGATCCTGGGTGCAGGGAATCGGTGCTGCCCTAATCTGATGCAATTTTTGCTGCATGAGGCACTCAGCGGATTTTGTTGAAATGCCTAACAGTGCTGACATCTGTTGCAGTGTTGGGGTCTGAAACAAACATATTTTCTCAGAATTGGCCAGTTCTTCCCAGTTTATAAGTTTTCCTGATTTTTCCCATTGCCCTGTTCAAAACTGTTTTATCACACAAAAAACAACCCTGTTTCTGCACGAATAATCTAATTTTGTTGGTTGTTTTTTTGTGATAAAACACAGTTTTGAACAGGGCAATGGGAAACACCTGGGAAAAACCAGGAAAACTTATAAACTGGGAAGAACTGTCCATTACTGAGATCAACATTGTTTAGGCCACTGGGAAACATAGTTAATATCCATCTAGCTTAAGCAAACAGTTGTACTAAATATCCATCTAAACCAAACAGTTGTACTAATTACCATGTCCAGCCATAATCCTTTTATTAGTTTGAAGCAGGAAGTCTGTGTCATGAAAGTATTCTTCATTTATCCATAAAATGTCATTGTTACTCTCACAAAGGACACTGCCAAGTATTGCTTGTGGAGTCTTCTTCTGAAGAGGCCTGGTGACTCAAGTCAGAAAGGCTGCACCAGTTTGGTGCCAATTTGTAGTTTGATATAACTGGGATTTTGAGCCCTGGATATTGGCAGGTGCTAACCCTCCCTCTCAGTAAATAGTAGCTTGGTCAGTATGTCTGCCAGCATACATGTCTTCTAATATGGAATAAGGAACTAGAGACAGCTGTCTGTGAACGTTGTCTGGATGAACCCAACATCAGCTCCCACTTAATCCAATAGTGTGCTGGGAAACCATGTCCCTTCCCAAATGTGTATAAAACATGGCCTCCATCTCCCAGTCTCAGTAGACGTACACATTCTGTACTAGCAGCACCGAAAATAAGCATAATGAGTGGTAAAGGCGGAAGACCTGTAGATAATGTATTGTAGAATGTAATTTTTGTAGCAGTTTTTTCAGTCAAACTCTATTTTAACTGACCAGATTCAATTATGTATTATGTATTCATTCTGGTAATTTTACCCTTGCTTTTATTGCAATAAAACTTCAAATACAACCCCATGGAGGGTTTTTCGCGCTATTGGGGTTTTTACCAGTATTTAGCACCTGGTAAAAACCGGGGCAAGAAAAACGTGCCAACCCTGTGCAGAAGACATACACTGTAGTTAACAGATTTAACAATTTGAATGTCAGCGAACCCGATTTGCATTAATTTTTTTATGTGCTAAGTTGAGGAGGGACTTTTAAGGAGGATTTTTACAAATCAGCCATATTTCACATTTCTTACATTGATACAGGTAACACCACACACAACACGACTGACACATCTGAGTTCCAAGCATCAAAGAAGGACAAAACTGGCTCAAGTGAGGCAAACACTGCATGCGTCTCAGAGGACACAGGCTACAGATATTTGGATGCTAAGACTCGTCTAAGCGGATGTCGTCATAGTGACACCAGGTCGTCGTGATTCCACTTGCTCAAGCTAGCCAGGTCACGCAACCCTGGTGAGCCTGAGCAATGTGCTGTTGATGATTTGATCAAATTGATAACAATAACGTTAAAATGAGAACGAATGAATTGCATGCAGAAATGCGTCTATATGATGAAGATAAGACAACATTTCTAGCACATACAAAATAGTCAATGTGAAGGCAGATCATTGTACAGTAAGCACAACCACTTTGACGTTTTGTGTGTGACAGAATGGTGCGTTGAAGCAGCAACAGAGACATGTACGAATGGACCTGAGTTTGATATAAAATCACCTTGAAGCCATCATACATTGTAAAATGACCGTGGGGCCACTGACGATTAGTCCTACACTACTAACATAAAGCGTGTTGTGTGAGCCCAGAACAAATGCAGTGGAGACCGATAGAACAGCAGCCAACCATTTGACAGTGAAAAGTAGACACATACGTAGAGCACTGCCCAGCAACAGACTACGGGCCTGCGAACACATTGCCAGGTGGGTGGACAGGCTGCCTACAGCTGAATGAAGTACACAGGTCGCCAACAGTATGTGTACAGGTGAGTACTAATTAAATGACTTAACTTTAATTGGTTTGACTCGATACAGTAAGCACTGCATGTTGTCTTCTTTTGGTTACAATTGCGGATTCTAAAACTCTTGAATTACCTTGAATCAGTGTTGATCGGAAAGGTTAATGTTTCTGTGGACCCTATTTTTGTGTGTGGGAGAAACTGCATCAGCGTTGCGCATGCTTTCGTGTAAAATATATTTGGGTGCCCATAGATATTGTGACGACTGGAGTCACTGGACGTGATATTTTTATGATATTGTGCACAGACGGTGGATGTCTGTATAACATTTAGGTGGCCACGGCAACTCACAAGTATGTTCTTTGTTCAGTTTGTTAAATGTTGCTTCTCAAAATATTCTTGGAAATATTGCCCACAATGGCACAAAGAAATGACCATCACTATGTCATATTTCACCAATCCTGCTTACAAAAAATTATATTTTGTTTGCCTCTGTGGGAATCCCTGCCGTATTCTTGGGACGAAATGCAATGGATTTCTACAATAATAATGTTGTGTGGCCTTCTCACTCAGGAGAATATTGCTCAGTGCAAACGTGCACCAATTCACACTGTGCAGGGTCTAGTGCTAGTATTCGATGGGTGTCAAACAGGACGTCCAGCAATCCAGATGTTGTTTTATTTCACGAATGTCACAGCCATGCAAACACCAATTGGTAGCCTGATATATGTGATCAAAAGAGAGTCTCTGTCAGGCTCATTACATGGGTGTCCTTCTCGGGACTAACCTTTCTCCGCACATGTCGCTTCATTGATCTACCTATTCTGTCAGCCAGACCATCACCATGGGATGTTGCAAAATAGTTTTTAATGGTTTTTCTGCAATCCTAGCAGAGCTGCAGAAATGTGGTGCTTCTTAAGGTGTGAGCTTGAACCATCTGACCAAACTGATAGTTTCAACATTGTATTGCTCAATTCGTCAAGCAACCTGACTGTGTATGCAATCACAGTTTCTGTAAAGTGAGTCAAATTGTCTCCATTTAATAATTAATTTCACAGGGATTTTCCTAGTAAAAACAAATCGTGGGCAAATTGGCCAATGCAAAAAAATTGTATATGGGTCATTCGATTCATTTCCATGATCATTGGGTCAACATATTTTCAGTCATATTGTCATTAGCATTGTGTCATGCCATGGATGTCCTGTGTCTGACTCTGTGTATTGTTAGTTTGACTCAAGTCTGGTTGGGAAGATTAACCCAACACAATGGACACAGTCCACCTCCCCATTGTTTAGAGGTGGAACCATCGACATCAGTGTTGGCATGTTTCTGATGAGACAGTTGATACCACGGTGTACAGTCTCGTATAAGAAATAGAAAATAAAAATAACCACTGTCATAAACTAAAAAAGGCTTTTTTGTGAACACAATAGTAATTACAGGAATAATTGTGGCACCATGGTTTCACTAGGCAGGTAGCTTTTAAAACAACAGGATAAGTGTCAGTCACAATTGGGAAAGCATGAAGGAAACTGGCTGGAGTGGAGAGGATATCAATTGAGCTGAGTTAGGACTGCATATCAATGACAGTTGGGAAGGCAATGAAAGGCTAGGCAAGGGTTTCTTTGTGGAGTTCTTGGAGTTAAGATTAAGTAATAAAAAATTAATGTAGTTGCAAGCAGGATTGGCTCCCTTTGTTGCACTTTCATTATGCAGGCCCTGGCTCAACATCAAAGAAGATTTCAACTCGGTTCCAGGCTGTTGTACTGTCAAAAGTGAAAGTTAGATTACTGCTCTGATCTGATAGTTAGCAACATCCTTACTGATCGGGCTTGCTTGCTTGGTTTTATCATCCTTGCCATATGAAATGCTTGCTTCAAGCTGATTGGCCAGTTTAGGTCAGTTGTGACTATAGACATAAATAGAACACCCATTAGTAAAACAAGACCACTGAGCTCTTACCAGTTGACACATGATAAAGTGATGCAGGCATGGACCAGTGACATTCATGCTGCTGCACAGCAAGAACCCACTGGAGGCCCAGTGTTTATACTGTACAGCACCCAGTCTTCATTATATATCTATAGATATACAGTACTAATAAGAGATTAATACTACATAGCTATATATACCTAATACCTTATCACGTGCACAATCTATCCATGCACCTTGTATATCAAATATCATAACATATTAACTATAACAGTAGCACCACTAAACATGATCGAAACTGAACTTTCTGAAGTGGTCTATACATGTATTAGATAATGACTGCAAGAGGTCAAAATCTCATTAAGCCCTGTTGGACATTCTTCTCTAAGGTCCCAAAAATATTCTTTTCCCATCTTCCAACACATTCCCCAGCTGCTCCATCACAGCTATTTCCACCTGCAGATCAAGATCTCTCGAATGTTATCTGGCCAACTTGCCCAAGGACACACCTCATGTAAAGAAATGTGCTCTCTCATTTAAGCTGTCAATTGTTTTAGTAGGCAACCTTTCACATGGTTTGTCAAACAAATGCATAGAATGCAATGAAAGTTGTAATGTGTACAGAATGAGTTACATGATAGTGGTTCATACAAAGATAAAAAGACAAACAACGACCAAAAAGGGGAGAGCCTTATTAAATGCAGATGACTTAATAAAGAAAAAAATCTGATTAATGAGCTGACATCTAGTAGAGTTTTATAAAAGAGTTGCAAATATGCATACATGCACGCACACATTATTTATAGAACTGAATCCTACCCCTATAACATTTTATGTTGCACCCAATCAATGTGACTACTGGGAAACACTTAATGTACGCTCCCCCAAGAAAAACAAACGTATCTGTAATATATTGATATTTCAGAGCATTTTTGAAACTGTTACATTCATTCACATATACACTAACACAGCACAAACATTTGCAACATAAATT
The DNA here is from genome assembly GCA_033239005.1 of Lamellibrachia satsuma. Lineage (NCBI taxonomy): Eukaryota > Metazoa > Annelida > Polychaeta > Sabellida > Siboglinidae > Lamellibrachia > Lamellibrachia satsuma. Next base: position 5,946,078 of record BSQZ01000002.1, on the reverse strand, counting down.
ACCTGAAAATAACGAGATGTTAGATCCTGTCTTCTGTCGATTCGTACAGCTGTAAGCCACACAGGAAATAACCATATTCGTTGTCCCACAACGTTCTCCAGCAAGCCTCCAAGATGTTTGTCTTGAAGAGTTTAACACTAATGCATGTATGAACAACCCAACTGCCCACACTTATAATACAGCTGCTGGGACCACCCTCACCCAAAGTATTTATCAATCTGGTGGCCATGCCCCATTAAGAACAAATGACAATGACAAATCTTCAAGTTAATTGGTTCCTGGTGTCATCGTCACTGGCTACTAGTTTATAATTCTCTGGTAGCCACCTCATCTTCATTGCTTTTGTTTGTCTTATATTGTACATGATGATGGTGAGGAGGAAATACATTAACTTACTTACTCACTCACTTACTTACTTACATATGTTAGACAACTATTTGTAACATGCTATGTTCACACTATAAACATACTACCATATGTGTCATACAGTGGATGCAACTGTTTCTGCCGTGCAATGAAATGCCGGCCAGTGGTCCACATCCGCTTTGCTGCAGTGAGCTGGCTTATCGCTCTTGTTTATAGGGGGGGTGATTAATTATGTAACTCTATGGTTGTGACTAATTCCAGTGATAGTTACTTCTGGTTATAGCTACATTTTCCGCCATTACAACTACAGGTGAGACGAACAATTAATTAGGCACTAAAACTAGTTCCTTTAGCTACTTCCTAAATTCTATTCTTGGACCAAGGGAGAATTACCTGAAATGGAATATATAACATAAAATGCATGTGCACTATAGTTTTATTAAGGCAAATACTTTAATTGTACAGAGCACTTTGTGCTTGCTACCTCCTCGAAGCCTCCAAAATTCAAAGATGTTGGGATGATGCCTACCCACCAGTCTCGTGAACCTTGAGTTCCATCCCTCAACATGATCATTGGTCCATTTCTCATTCTCTGAATGAAAATTCCAGATGTTCACTGTGATCTTTGCATTGTCACCTAGCCATGTTTGCACAAAATAGTCATTGAATGTGTCCAGCTGTAGAAATTTGCGAGTAGGGCACTCTTCCAGCAGAGCTATCCATCCATCATGGACATCAGCTGGACGTAGATGTGCCAGTGCAGCCACAGAACGCACATGGACACGTACAATGCTTTCTTTCGGCGTGTACAGCTCTGACAAGCCAGCATACTGCACTTTCCTCCACAAACACTGGTTAAAATGGAAGTTACATCCACACAGCTGGCAAGAAGGGAATAACTCATCGGTGACACTTATGGGTGCTGACTCATAGTCTACTCTTAGCTTGGGTGAGTTGAACTCCAGTCCAAGATCCTTACATTTCAGATTAATCTTCTGGAATAAGTCTCTGTGCATTTCCTTGTGTTTGTCTGGAAACAGAGCACACAACACTGGCACTGTCTCTGTGTTGCTGCCAGATGCAAGTTTCACAGTGGTGGAACAGCTTGGGTGTGTTTTGAATGTATGAAAACTCTCATTAAGTCCTACATGGAGAGTACCATATTTTTGCCCGATATCCATTACTGGTTTCTAGCTGCAACCACGGTCTGAAATCCGCCTCGTCACTTTTCTGCTGTTGTAAAGCGAACAGCTTGTGGAATTTGTCTATTCAACATGAGGTTGTCATTTGTCTATTCAACATGAGGTTGTCCTTTGTCTATTCAACATGAGGTTGTTATTTGTCTATTCAACATGAGGTTGTTATTTGCTGCTATTTTTGGTTGCCAAAAACACATCCTTGAACTGGGATTCCCCCTTCAACTTGACATGGTTTATCGACCGTGGCGACACCACGATAAAGACGGCGATTGCTAATAAACAGACTGTGGACCGGGAACCGGACTCAACTGTTACTTTGCATGCCGTATAATAAAATAAAAGCTTCGTTTAGCAGTTTACATTTATGTTATTATGCAGTCCCTCCTTGTTATGGCCCCATATCTGGAGATAACAATGCTCAGTGCCAGATAAGTTACTCATAGGCATCAACAGTGCTGCATGAGTCAGACTGCAGTTCATCCAAGACCTTGGCAATAGGGCCTGGTTGCTGCTGCAGGTTCTTCACCTCGTTAAACAGGCCCATGTTGTGGATGAGATTTCTGATGCAAACATTGATTATATCCTCATGCGGGGCCAAAATCCACAATGTAAGTGGGCAGTTCTGTAGGAATGTAACAAGATTTGCCATCCAAACCAAAGGCCCAGATGGCAAGTGGGCAAGGAAGCCATTGGCTTTATGAGAGTCCAACAATGTTCATCATGAGATATGTGTCAACCTTGTTTTTAAACATATATGTAGTGATGCATTGGAACACCTGCCCTGTGAACTCATATTGACCGGCTTTTTGCCAAAACTGATTATTTCAATTGAAAGTAGGCATTTTATAAGAATAGAGTTAAAGGCATATTAATTAGTAAATTTTATTAAGCATATCATACAACTGATAGCCATTCAATATGCATTCAAATCAGTAATTGGATACTGTACTATATCAGAACATATCGTAGACTGTGGCTTGGTACATTGAATCATGCATCCATTTGGTTTCAAAACAGATTATTGTTGGTGTTGGCTGATCTGCATCCTTGACAACCAAGTTGGTGGCTGCATTCTGTGTCCTGCAGGTAAAGTGGTAGGTTCATTGCCATTTTAGTGTTTTTTTCATCTCTATGATTTTGACGTCCATGTTTTCACTGACAGTCTCTTGCAATCCTTGGATTCGCAAGTTTGCTCGCCTGCTATAGTGATCATTGTCATCTAGGCATGGTTCTAGGAGACACACCTATTCTTCCAGAGTTTTGATTCTGTTTTCACGCACTTCAGCGCATTCACGGAGGCTAGCTGTGTACGTTTTCATCTCGCATATTTCCTCCATTAATTTACCTGGGTAGAGTGCTTCTTGTAGTTTGGCCACCAAATTGTCATCGTTCCTAATTGTCAGAAAGCTGAGAGTGAAAATGTCCAATTGTGATGCTCTGTTTGATGCACTATTTGATGCCTCGCTATCAGCACTTTAACTTGCCTTGTGTTGCATTTTGCGTAGAGCCTGTTTACCTCATACAGTGGCCAGGCAGCAGTGTCAAGGACAACCCACGTGTTGTCAAAGTTAGGCTTAGCAGCGAGGCCTTTATTTATCGCTCGGTAGAAATAAGAAATACCCAAACTGTCAAGGAACTGTTCATTTGAGGTCATCTCGACGGACCAAACACTTCCAACAAGACTTTATGTCTGTGCTAAATGTAGCGTGTGTAATCAACTGAGCCGTGTTTTGGATCATAGCCGACAATCTGGTTCTGCACAATAATTATTTATAAAGAAGCATGTCGAAAGATGCTACAGTTCCAATATCAAGCACCACGATGGAAATCCCTATTTTGTCAATTTCCTCTGCTTTTTCTAGCATTATCTTTATAAAAATGGCACCATGCTGTCTGTAAATTGTAAGCCGAAGTGTGGTTATCGCGTTTAGAAGCAGCACAAATGTGCGTAGTTCAACATTCACTTGGTGAAAAGAATGAGCAGACAAATATCATAATCTGCCGAACTCGACTGTACTGACGTAACATTAATGAAACCACTAGCAAGTATAGCCTCAATGCCACTTCATATTACTCAACTCGACGTACTGTACTCGATGAAACGATTTCAGTTGAGATGTTATTTTATAATCCAGTCATTACTTTGTAAAACTAACATAATCTATTGCAGCCTCTATCGGAAAGCTGATGATGTAAGCTTTCAAATGGTATATAATTGATCACCATGGGGCAGCATAGACCTGGTGTAATGCTTCTTGAAGTTATAAGTCGCCGGCGACTGATTCTGTAAAGGGGCAAGTGTATAGGGTTAAAAAATATTTGTTATGTTACCCATGCTACTGTCTACTGCTGCTGTGAGTCCATCTGCAAATACTACTGCCCCCTTTCCACTTAGATGAAGCCCATCCTTCATGTACATATCAGCCCAACAAAACTTCCCCACAAATCCGAATACACACCGTACTAACATATCACACACACACACACACACACACACACACACACACACACACACACACACACACACACACACACACACACACACACACACACACACACACACACACACACACACACACACACACACACACACACACACACACACACACACACACACACACACACACACACACACACACACACACACACACACACACACACACACACACACACACACACACACACACACACACACACACACACACACACACACACACACACACACACACACACACACACACACACACACACACACACACACACACACACACACACACACACACACACACACACACACACACACACACACACACACACACACACACACACACACACACACACACACACACACACACACACACACACACACACACACACACACACACACACACACACACACACACACACACACACACACACACACACACACACACACACACACACACACACACACACACACACACACACACACACACACACACACACACACACACACACACACACACACACACACACACACACACACACACACACACACACACACACACACACACACACACACACACACACACACACACACACACACACACACACACACACACACACACACACACACACACACACACACACACACACACACACACACACACACACACACACACACACACACACACACACACACACACACACACACACACACACACACACACACACACACACACACACACACACACACACACACACACACACACACACACACACACACACACACACACACACACACACACACACACACACACACACACACACACACACACACACACACACACACACACACACACACACACACACACACACACACACACACACACACACACACACACACACACACACACACACACACACACACACACACACACACACACACACACACACACACACACACACACACACACACACACACACACACACACACACACACACACACACACACACACACACACACACACACACACACACACACACAAAATAGCACAATAGAAAAAAATTATATAACACATTGACAGAGTTACACTAATGTTGATTACCTCAACTTAGAATACATTCAATTAACATAGTGACTATACTAATACATAACACATACGGAAAATGATGAATTAGTTGAACGAAGATAACATATCTGCATATTTATGTACATTACATTGTAAACTTACAAAACTCCCAAACTGTCGCCCGTCTGCAGATGAATGTCAAACAGCCTAATAATAAAGTAATACCTAAAAATCAGCTAGGGAGTAGATTGGTTTGCTTCATTCCAATTCCGATCCGATTTCGATTATGGGGGTTAGTAGTGGTTGGGTAAAGACTGAGAAAGAGGGGACAAAAGATAATTACTTGGTAAATTACTTACTTACTTAGTCCTCATCGTGCGCGGTGGCACATAAGGCATCGACAAGAGAGCGCCACTGCTGTCGGTCTGCAGCCCATTTGGTGATGGTGTTCCATGTCAGGCCGCATTCTTTCATCTCCTTCTCCACTGTTCGTCTCCATGTTTCTTTTGGGCGACCATGTCTCCTTTTTCCATCTGCTGTCCAGTGTAAGGCTGTCTTGGGCAGTGCACCAGGTGACATTCGGCACACGTGTCCAAGCCATCTCCATCTTCTCCTCTTTATCTGTTTGGCCAAGGATGTTGCGTCTGTTTTGCGGTGCAGCTCTTCATTAGTGATGGTGTTGGGCCAAAATACTCCTAGGATCTTCCGTAGACACTTGTTTTGGAATGTCTCAAGCTTGTGTGCTAGCTTGGCTGTCAGTTTCCAGCACTCGGAGCCGTAGAGAAGTACACTGAGAACATTACTATTGTACAGTCTCAGTTTTGTTTCCAATCTCAGTTGCTTGGATTTCCAGATGGGCTTCAGCATAGCGAAGGTCTGACTTGCCTTTCTGATCCTAGCCGTGGCATCTTTTGCATAGTCTCCATCTGTTGTGATTTTACTTCCCAGGTATGCAAAGTCCTGAACGTCTTCCAAAGCCTCAGTGTTGTTTATGTTGTTTATGGTGATGGGGTTATCTGTCTTGTTGTTGATCCTCATCAGTTTGGTTTTTGCTGTGTTGAGCTTTAACCCAATCTGTGGTGCTGTTCTTGTGAGTTTGTCCATCTTTTCTTGCATGTCTTTGTGCCTGTTAGACAACAGTCCAATGTCATCTGCATAGTCCAGGTCTTCCAAGATCGAGGTAAGTGTCCATCTGATGCCTCTGTTTCCATTTTTGGTGGTTTCTATCATCAGCCAGTCGATGGCAAGGGTGAAAAGAAATGGTGAGAGAATGCATCCCTGTTTTACTCAGGATTTTACGCTAAAGCTGTCTGACATGTGAATGTGACGTAATGTTCTCCACAGGGATTCTCTGTGAAGGCTGTCAAAGGCCTTTTCAAAGTCAATGAAGGCAATGTAGATCGTACTGTTCCATTTCGTGCTTTGTTCCAAAATCTGCCGTAGCGTGAAAATGTGGTCGATGCATGACTTTCCTCTTCTGAAACCGGCTTGTTCCTGGCGGAGGATTGTATCTGTAGCTGCTGATATTCTCTTCAGGATTATGCGGCTGAAAATCTTGCATGTCATTGATAACAAGGTTATGCCCCGCCAGTTGTTACAGTTCCCCAAGTCGCCCTTCTTTGGTAGCTTGATAATAAATACCGCACATACAGTTAATACACATTCTACAAGGAACAAAACATGTAATCCATAATAACAAGAATAAATATTAATGTGCTACAAATGTAGATGAAGTATTTTCAATATAAACCAATAAGTATAAATAACGAATGATTACTCAGAAATATATATACACTTTTACATTATCACAGCAATTTTGATTTATTTATTGCTGTTAGTTTTTGTTGTATACATATATTATTTATTGTAGCATATATGGGGAACACCTATACTACATTCAATTTAATATGGTGCTACAGAAACATTGTTCATATAGCTTGAGGGATATTTTTGTAAGTACTCAAATGTATTAGTAATATATGTACATATATAAATATTTGTATTAGTATTCTGTCCGGGGGTGAAGCATATATAAGTTCCAACACATTAAATATTACTAATATATTAATTACTCATGTTAACTATGGTGTTGTATTCTATTTTGATTGTTATGGAATTTGTACTGTTTTTGGAAAAAATATTGATTTTTTAGATGAATGTAATAACCTCTTAAGACTTTTTCTGTCTTCTGCACAGTGGTACGATAGAAGACGGGCTAAGCGGTCACTGGTGCTACGTTTGGTGACGCTGTATCCCGCCTCCTGCATTCGTGCAGCCACCAGATCCCACTCATTGGTATATGGGTTTTCGGCTGCAGTGATTTTTATTAGTAGAAAGTCCATTACGCTGGAGTAGTAGCTGGAGTAGTAGCTGGAGTGGTAGCTGGAGTGGTAGCTGGAGTGGTAGCTGGAGTGGTAGCTGGAGTGGTAGCTGGAGTGGTAGCTGGAGTAGTAGCTGGAGTAGTACCGGCGTTGGTTCTTTTGCTCTGGACTGCAGTTCATGGTTAGTTCGCTGCAATGTTGAATTTATAAGGTTTTAAGAAAAACTGTAGCTGTACAAACAATGGAAATAATGGATCAATTCAATACGCATTTTACAAATATTGGCCAGTCTTAATACAAACCTACCCCAAACAGTAAATTACCATAATTATGCAAGTTATAAAAAACAATGCATAACACTTTCTGTACAACTACATATCCCATTGAAATAATTTACATAGTATGCACGTTTTTTTTTAATGTAGTAGTTTGACAACATTGTTCTTTAAGTTATACCACACATTGACAAAAAACTAGCCCACGTCGTCAATAAATTATTTCTCTCAACAAGCTAACGATAGCAGTTATAATCCCTTTGTGCAAAAGTTAAAAGCCTGACCTATTCACAAATCATACACAGTTTCTATCATACCAAGCCTCTCAATACTAGTATTACAGTACCTAATGTACAATAGGCTTTGTCTATTTTTTACATAACGTAACATACAGCAAAAAATATTAATTTATGACGGTAACATGTTCCACAAGGATATATTACATGATCATTAGGTATTACCCTTTATTTTATATAGATAGACAATAATATATTATTGAAATGTATCATGTCCTAATTTCCTAAGTAAATGCAATTTTAGCAAATACTGTTTTTCTGACGACAAGTCTGTTCCATGACAAATTTGCTAATACACTCATTAAGAGGTAAACACTTCCATACCAACATTAAATAAGCTTTGTTTTAGTAGCCAATTTTTTTATTCACACCAAAAGGGCAAACAAATACAATACTTTTAATTAATACTGACAATGTCAATGCCAGTGGCCATAACATAATAATATTATAATATATAATTATTGGACATTATTCTTATTAATATTCACATACGAAGCTTGTTTTTTATGTATGAGACAATTTAGTTCACAACAGCAATTGGCAATGTGAAATATATATAATATCTACATGTATGATTATGACAAAACCAGAACATCGTATTACATTTACTTACCTAATCGCCGAAACGTTGAAGAAAAGGGTAAAACACATACTCGTTGCAACGGTTTTGAGCAGTTGTATTAGTTTGTCCACATACTGTAGATGGCGCTATCCACGTAGATCGGGTTATGTTGGCGCGTGTTGCAAAAACTCTACTCGGTCCCCGATCTCCTACTTACCGTACCGATCGCGCATGTGATCGGAAAGGGAACCGAGATCGGTGCCCTTGCAAAAACTCTCTAATAGCATAGGTTTCCTACTAACTGACAGATTTGGTTAGTTAACATGTCAAGTGAGAAACCTTATCACTTACCATATTGTGTAGCTCTGCTTCACGTTTGGTTGGCCTTTAGCGTGGTATAAGCGTCATTGTAATCGCAGTCAAAACACTTCCATTGGAAGTCATCATGCTGTTCCATTCCTTTCACCAGCTCTCAGTATTGAGCCTGGCTTATAGATGTATCACAAATGCAGTGTTACCACCGATCACATTGGTCGCATTGCAATGCTTGTTGTCATGATGAGAACAACGTCCTCACATTTAATGCAGATGTCGGTATCAGACATTGCACAACTGTTTACCGTTTAGCTTCGTTAAATTTAACAAGATTTATTAATAATTAGCACAAGCAAAAGCAAGAGTCATGTCAGGCGTCATAAAGCAGAATAACTGGAAGCAACAAGGGAACTTGACTGAGCTGTCAAACACAAAGTGACATTCATAGTGTACACAAACTGTGATTTCACACAACATGAACGATTCTTAGAGAAGTGGCTATTGACATAAAGTACTTTGTACAATGCCGTTATTCAAACAAAAAGACATACTCGATGAAACAATACAAGAGTATCAAACCAATTACAATGGCCTCTGCACACTCCTAACACACAAATCAAAGGACAAACCACATGAAACAATCAGCTCAGTAAAACAAAGCAGAACTAGTGAAGCCAGTTAATATAGCCTCCAGATATTCTTAACACAAACAAACCAAAACCAACCAACATAAAAGATCAGCTCAATAACACAATACAAGAGTAGGATGTCGATTACTATGACAATTCAAAGGACAGCGTCATCATTTCAGGGTGATGTAACAATGTCAGTAATATAAGTGCTGATAGATATATTGTAATTACCGGGTATGCTCTACAATGAATTTACATGCATGCATACATACATACATACATACATACATACATACATACAAAACACACACTAAGCGCACCCCCTATGTGCCATGTATGTATGTTCATGTAGTTATGCAATCAGTCAGCTGGTGCCAGTTAAGATGCCACTTAATGAAACCACTCGCAAGTATAGCTTTGACATGAAGAAATCCGTAATCGTTTTCTGCTTGGTCGAAGCAGCCTGTCTGATGCAGTAACCCTGCAGTAGGTTTTGCACTGTCGATGCTGCATTCGCATTCAAGACAAAGTTCACAACATTCTTTATCTGTTCCAGTGCATCTCTGGGTGTAACTAGCGGCCTAGTCTCTGGTTTGTCATCACCACTGTCATCTTCGTCATCCTACTTCTCCCCTTTTGCTTTTGATGTAATTACTGCCTCCCAGTTCTCACCGGCAGTGTCTGATGTGATGGTGTCATCACCCACGGTGATGTAGTTGTCACACGAGACACCTCCCAACAACTCCTTGTATTATCGCCAGGTTGGTTCAAGGCATCAGGCGTCACTTCCTGCTCAGGAACCACTTCCTCCGTGAAATCAGAGGCACTGTGAGCAAAGCACTTGCTGATGGTGCTCTCAGTCACGCTGCACCATGCCAGCCACGCTGCACCATTCCAGCCACACAAGATTGTTGAGGTCCTCATACACTGTCTTGCGACGCTTTAAATATTTCAGATCGCATCGTCCGCCTAACTGCCACTCTTTCATGATGGCATCCATATCCTGTATTCTTGCCATCTGGGACTTTCCACAACTGCACGCTAACACAATAGTTTCACATGACTGTCTGGGGTCTACTGTCTTCGGTATGTCGACATGCTGTTCAAGACTCAGTATTTTCCTCTTTGACAAAGTAGACAATCGAAGTAGACATTCTCTTGATGCAAAACACGTCTATCATTTTGAAATATCTAATTGAAACTGTGCAATTGAATTTAGGGTGGGCGACCCTGGTGTGAATAGATAAACCGCGTGCACCCCGTCACTGTTTGCCACAGTGGGAGCAAAGTCCGGCGGGAGAGGGGTGCAAGGTGCCCCCCTCAACCCCCGTGAGTCCCTTGCGGGAGGGTTCCTCTGAGGAGGAACCCTGATAATATATATATTTGAGCTTTCCGTAACCGCAAGTTATCTTGTGCAGCTGGTTGGGCTGCACGGGATTGGAACTGGTCTTTCGACCAGCTCCAAATGTGGGGCTGCCACATGGCCACACTAGGAGAACCCTAGTATGACCGGTTTTGGGGTGCTTGCGCTATCGGCTACCTCCGCCGGTACCGGGTGATGGCGCCCTAGGAGGACCCTAGAGCACGCGCCTTCGCGGGGCTCGGATACCACTCCCGTGGTGACGCGCCAGTTATTTTTATTTGGGTTTTCGACTTCGTACCGACGCGCCACCCAGACTGACTGCTCTTTGTTTTATCCTCGCAAGGAGGTAATTGACATGGGTACCTCGGGAAGGTGAACAGCCAGCCTATGACGAGTAGAGGCTTTATGCTGGCACCGGCACCCCAAGGCTATGCTTTTCACCCCCCCAAGAGAGGGGCTATCCAACTGCAGTTGTAGGGGGCTGGGGGCCTAGACCCAGTCTTACAGAGCGCATTCACTTACAGGCCCTACGGGGGAGTAACTGATTTAAAAAGAGAAAAAAACGGTCCACTCTCATCTGGATCATCAATCCAGTTGACGACTTGCCATTGGGCTAAAAAAAATAAAATAAAATAAAAAAATACGCAAAACTAGCTCAGCTACTTAAACAAACTTAATACATCAAATACATCTGTACAACATGTATAAACTTAACCCAAAGTAGCGATCAAATGCGATTATATGAATACGACTCATAGTATAGAAATGTTGAGGCGACTTAGCCTTCCTGGCCACATACCGTGCCGGCCTCCTGTGTTACTGTGTCACACTACTGTGTAAAAAACTCCCAACTACTGCCATGCAGTAGTGCGATGGAAGGATCTATATATCCTCCATCCCCACTCCACTACGCATACCGAAAGGATTTTAAAGAACGACTGTGGTAGATTTAATGATCTACCTAAGTTGGCAGACTGGGCTGTCATTGCGCCACGCCAGTTTAGGACGAGGGCACCGAATAATACGACGCAGGACACATCAAGGGAAGGCCGGTTCGACCAGCACCAGTCACGAACGGCCTGTGTATCGTACTTGTGACATTTCTCATTATATGCGTCTTGCATATTCGCATTGTCCGCCACAATAGTGGCGTCAATTACCCAGCAGATGTTATCTTTGTAAATTACAAGCAAAGCGTTCATCACAGGAATGGTTGGAGCTCGTACCACAAGCCATCCGCAGATCTCCATTTATTGGAGAAACTTCTCCATGACCGTGTCATGCCGCATTATTCGGTGTCCCCATGTTCTTGGGCATACTTGGAGTATATGACCTATGGATTCTGTACGCCAACAGGCGTCACATCTCCTGTTGGCGTCTGGGCGACCACGAGATGCTCGCAACTTCGTGGCCACTGTACCCGCCCGGATCTGAATAGCGTGGAAGTAGCTTGCGCCCGTCAGTAATGCTGTACCATCAGTTACCCAGCTCTGTACTGACGGTACTGTCCGGGAGGCACTGAGTCCCCAGCCGTCAACAGACCCATGCAGTGTCGCCGCCAGCGCTGTTTTTGCGGGGTTCGAATCTTTTACAATGTAGTTTCCGACTTTTATTGGGGGGTTGAAACATTTCAACCTCTCCCTGGCAAAGCAGGCCGACGACTTGACAAGGGCCATTATTGCCTCGTCTTGCGATTTAGACAGTCTTTCAAGCCTGTTAGATTTCATTATCAGAATTGACAGTCGGAGCGAAGGGACTCCCAGTCCTCCTTCACGAACTTCCGTATGGAAAAACGAATTCACTGCATCGTGGGGCAGTCTAAGCCAGGTTTTCAGGCCTCGACGGACAAGCTTGTCTAGTCTCTTCAACACGGAGCAGTTGCTCCGCGAGAGGGTGGTATAACTTTGGTAACAAGTGTTGCTTGAGTATATAAACTCGCTATTGAGGTTTCAGTGGAGCACGGGTCAAATGGTTCAGGGGAGGAATCAGACTCCCTCGCACTCACCGAAATCCCCAGGTATTTATAAGCTTGGGAGATTGAAATCGTTGGCAACTTTCTCCCTGCTGGTGACACGAGCAGGGTGGGATCGCACACCCACTTCTTTGCTTTCCCGTCCACCGCAATCCTCAACGTCTTTGATTTTTCCGTATTCAGCGTCAGACCGCAGCGCCTCAAAGCACCTCTGAACTGGTCGCTCAGATGCTGGATGCCAACCTTGGATTCAGCCACCAGAACCACGTCATCTGCGAATGCCAAGTGATTGAGGCGAGGGCAATCTTTGGTAACCCTTACACCCATCTCATTGTCGAGAGAAGCCACTGCCCAGTCGATGACACAATTAAATAGCAGCGGAGAGAGAGGATCTCCCTGTCGTACTCCCCTGTTCTGCTGAAGGGGGTCGCTCGATCGGTCACCCACCTGTAGGGTAGTCGATGCCTCGGCGAAGAGACGGCGTAGGTATTCAACAAAGGGCCCAGGCACCCCATTCTCTTTACAGCCAGTAAGAGGGACTCGTGAGACACCGAGTCAAACGCCTTGGATACGTCAAGGAACGCTAAGGAGAGCGGTTTTACTGCCTCGCACCTGTCCCTGAGCAGGCACCTCAGGAGAAAGACGTTATCAGCGATTCCGTCTCCCTTTACAAATGCCCTCTGACGAGAGGTAAAATTCAGAAGGCCGGACAGCCGGTCGGCCAACAGCCTGTGAAATGCACGGCAAATAAAAGATGAAATTGAAATGGGCCTATACTGGCCCGATCCCTCAGGGTTGGCTGACTTAGGGATGAGGACCGTTCTACTGCGACGGAAGTCGGCGGGCTGGTACCCGACATACAACCAGAGGTTGAAGTGGGCGAGGAGTGCGCGAGGATCGATGTTCTTCAGGTCCCGCATCGAAACCTTGTCGGGGCCCACGGCCCCTTCCTTCATCTTTCGAAGGGTGGCAGTCGGGTAGGGCAGTCGTTCGGATCAGATCCCAGAGGATTGGTCCCTGTACGATTGGGTCACGCTCGTCTGGTTGGGACATTTCTCCGAACACCCGGCTCCAAAAGACCACCTGATCTTCGAGAGGGATGCTCGGGGTCACCTCGTGAACCCAATCGCCCGACAATACCTGTTTTGCACATGCCGAACGGTTCTTACGGAACAACTTTTGGACCCTCGCATACTGGGTCCTCCTGCGCGCTCGCCTTCCTCCGGCGGCAGCCGGGCCAGCCGCCTTCTCCCGCTGAGCTTCCCGGCATCTCGATCGCCTATTCGCTCCTTTCCTATGGAAGCAATGACTTCACCCTCCATCCAGTTCCGGTACTCTTCATCGATAAGAGATTTCTGGTTTTGAGATAGTTGGCCAACCTCACAGTCTGTTATCTGAGTGGTATCTATATGTCGTAAAAATATCCTTGAGTGAGCACAAGCTCCTGTAATAGAGGCTCCCGCCACGAGTCGAATTGATTTCGCTCGTGGGGGTTAAACAGTAAAATGAAATCACCGTCGTCTGGGGCAGCCCGACTCGCGTCAGACTGGTCCAGATTACAAGACGGACGGGTAGGTGATGCAGAACTTAAAAGTCTGCTTACAAGTCCTTCGCCACTTTCAGGTGTCCTAATGTCATCCCAGCTCTTTGATATCTCAATCGAGATATGGGGAGGGTAGACCCCCTCCCTTCCGTCAACTCCACAAAGTTTTCAGGTACGATAAAACCAGTTACAATATCATTCGGTGAGGAGGCAAGGGTAGACCCCCTGCTCTCCTCATCACAACCTACTACCATGCTAGGAGCCGGCCCGGGGAGGGCTGCGGATGGTGCTTGGAACGATGATAACAGGCTTTTGTACCTGGCATTCCGCCTTATGCCTTTGACCCCTTCCAACGTACGTTGTGGGAAAATTTTCGCTAACTCGATGTTTAGCTTTCGACAGCCATTAGCAACCAACCGCTCCTCCCGAGCCATGCCCGTTAGCTCTTCGTCTGCCCATTGCACCTTAGGACCTCTCCTCGATTTGGGGATCGGAGTACTCCAACCGCTCCACCCCTTCTGATCACCCTCCAGTTCAGTGGAAGACAAAGTCTCCCCTTTCTCACCCGAGGGGTGGGGGTCTGAAGCTGACGCTTCATCCTCACACACCACATCCATGCTCTCCTCGTGCTCGTGGCCGCCAGGGAGCCGACCTGTCAAAGCCCCATCACTCTCTATACAAAGCCGCTCACGAATGGCTTTGTATTTTGCTGATTTTCTCAGAGATTTAATCGCACCTGCCGTTCTGTTACAAAACTTCCTGAATAGGTCAGAGTTAACAGATTTCACTCCGGCTTTCGACAGACGGATCTCCTCGCGGGCCACGAGCACTGTCTCCTCATGAGACCACCTCTCCTTTTTAAATACAGGAAGACATTGTAGATGGTACTCCGTGGCATGCGCGTGCCGTTTGTGTTGCGACAGACCCCTACGAGAACCGTAGGGGATGCCGCACCACTCACATACAAACAACCCATGACCTTGCATAGTAGCGACCTCCGAGGAAGACTTCTCGACATTGGTTGCACTTGAGGAGGCAGCGACCTCCTGTAAACCGAAGCTAGCCATTAGACTGGCAAAGGTAAATGAAGCAAGCACTACGACTCCGCTGGGAAAAACCCCGCCCAACAGAGAAGGTTAGAACGTTTGGCCTGGTTCAAGAAACCAGTTACTGGGTTGGACCACGAGGAGACGTTCTAACATCTCCAACCCAAGAGATAAGAGAGTCATAGTTACTCCCGCCGTTTACCCACATTCAAATTTAGTTAATCTCGCAGATAGTCTTGCCGTTTTCCCACGCATGCTGTTTTCCTCCATTTTGAAAACAAACCGAGGAAATATTTAAAAATTAGATTGTTGTCTGCCGTAGCAGAGAGACAAAACAAAAATATGTGTCCAGTGTCCATGTTTAACAGATGTCAACTCATTACAGGGACGTTTACATTGTTCAACAGGACCGGAGTCCAGCGGGCAGATAACCGATGTGCAGCCAAAGGTTGATATGCGCAAGGAGGGTGCGAGAGTCCAACTTCTTGAGGTCGATCAGTGACACCTTGTCAAGTCCAACGGCACCCTTCTTTGTGCCACAGAGTATCGCCTGCAATGCTGGGAGGGAGACTATTAGGGCTATTAGGAACCTTACCCTTAGGTTCAAACTACCTGTGATCCGATCTGGAGTCTGACCCAAACCCCTCCCCCCGCCAGAGAACTGTTCTTGATCTGAGAGGGGATGCAGAGCCGGTTTCTCCTCCCAGTGCTCGGCTAACACCTCCCTTGTGCAGTCGCCTCTGTTCTTGAGGTAGAGCTTTTGAACCTTCACAAACTCAGTTCGTCTCTGTGCAAGACGTCCATTGGCTGCACGGTTCTCCGCCTCAGCCCTTTTCCAGCATGCCTCCCTGCACTGCACCCTTCTGTCAGGCCCCTCCCGTCGGGTCCCCGTCCGACTTTCCACATTAAGCCAAGTATCATATTCATCATGAATTTCCTTCATCTGGGCAACAGAAAGCTAGCGAACTCGGAAGTCGGTCAGATCTACTGAGTTAAAGCCGTGTAAATGGTTTTGAGTTAGAGCTAACTGATCGAATAAAGTGGACTTCCATACTTGGAAATCCGAAGCTGCTGCAGGTATATAAATGATCACAACCGTCGTTCCCTGACCAGGAATTACAAGACGGACTTGCTGGTCTTAACTGCTGTAAAAGCGGCCTTACATTCATAATATCCAGGAAACATGTGCCGCTGAGCCTCTCTTGGACATAAAAATAAACGCTTTGTCCACCTTGAACCTCAGATAGTGGTCGCTCTGCCTCCCAGTGTTAAAATCCTGAGGCCGGTTAACCTGGGCAACATCAGTCAGTAATTTATGCAGGGTACTAATGTCAGTGTCAAAGACTCAGTGGGGGCAGATGCCTCCATCACATCCCTTTCTACTACAGAACCATTTACACATGTATTGACAGTGCTCTCATCTTGAGAGAGGTGACTGCTTCCCAGAGTCTACTCAGTTTCGAAGCCTGGTTTGCTGGGAACGGACATCATTGGGGTTACTCTGCCTCCCAGAGCTGTCATGTCAAGGCTGGACCAGCCGTGAAAACTTTGCACTACCGAGTCCACCTATGTCCACTGACGAGGGCTGGATAAGCTCCTCGCATTCAGCACCTACAAGGCCTGCGGCCACCGTCACTTCCTGTTCCAGATCCAGGAGTGACCTTACAGCCTCGTACCTTGTGGTATGGCATGTTCCCTTGATCGCTTCAAACGATCTGCAAGGGACAGCTGAGCAGCTGGTTAATATTGTGACTGCCAGGAAAAACCTGAAGGGTCAGTATTTCTACACAAGCAAGGAGCAGAAACTTCTCATCAGTCCATATCTTTCACTCTATAATGAATTTACATGCATGCGTGCATGCATAAAACACGCACACACGCACGCACGCATGCATGCACACACCCTATGTGGTATGTATGTGTTAATGTATGTTCATGTAGTTATGCAATCAGTCAGCCGGTGCCAGTTAAGATGCCACTTAATGAAACCACTAGCAAGTATAGCCTCAATGCCACTTCATATTACTCAACTTGACGAAACGATTTCAGTTGAGATGTTATTTTATCCCTCACTTTCATACAGTCCAGCATGTCCTCAATGTATTCGCCATTTTAATTGTCTTTTGTTCCAATGATTCATGCTGCGTTTCTCTGGCTGTATTGCCCTAGGTCAGCAAGCATGGATTCTATGTGCGCAACTTTCTCTTTGAAATGCTTTATCTTCCTGTCTTTTTCCTCTGAACATGGTTGCTAGCTCGAAATTTAACTTCGGAACCCCGCCTGAAGGAGCCAGATCTCCTCCCTCGCCATGAGCACACATTCGTCGTGGCTCCACCTAGCTTAGCTCACCTTCTGAATATGCATCCGATGGTGTTCTACTGCATGTGTCTTCCGTTACGACAGGCCTCGTTGAAGCACCAGCTCACGCACAGCATACCTGACAAACCATGACCCGCGGGCCCCTGGCCCCCCCACCTTTTGCTCACTTTCATCTACAGCTGCGCATACGGAGGCAGTGACCTGCGTATAATTCGATGAACAATTCATACCATAGTATAAAGCCGCCAAAGATTTCCAACCTATGACGACGAAGGGCGCCTGCTCAACATCGAAGGTCAAAAAGTTTAGCCTGGCTCCGAAAAGCCAGTTACCAGGTTGGACTGCGAGTAGTCATTTTGACACCCCAAACACTGTTGGGGGCTCTGAAACTGGATAGCAA
Organism: Lamellibrachia satsuma; assembly: GCA_033239005.1. Lineage (NCBI taxonomy): Eukaryota > Metazoa > Annelida > Polychaeta > Sabellida > Siboglinidae > Lamellibrachia > Lamellibrachia satsuma. Next base: position 5,927,918 of record BSQZ01000002.1, on the reverse strand, counting down.
TGTCTTTAAAAAAATTGTAATATCGTAACTAAAATCTCACAATAAGTTTAACAGTGACAGTGACAGTTACTAGTTGTCAAGGCAACAGGATATCCTGGAAAAAACAACCTGACTATAAGCGAGATAGTGTATGTATACTACAAATGTTTTTTCTACTTTTTTAGACAATTTGCACCTCGGGCGCCAAATATTCATGGGTTCATCTAAGACCGTATGAAGGAAATGTAACGCTTTTATGTTTTTGAAATTCCCCATGGGTGAGGGGTTCATGCCAGTTAAGGGTTCTTTTATAGGAAGTTGTAGATCTACATTATTCAATTATTAATGTCCAGGAACAGTGGGATTTGTAGTTTTTTAATTAAGCACTGTACTTGTTTTTAAAACTAAACTGAAACTATGTTATTGTTGGTTCACTACTGCTGTGTTATCAAACGTGCTCCTCTTCAAACTTCTGCAGTGTGATCTGGGGTGCAACGTCTTCTATCATCTGTTTTTTCCTTGCATGGCCGACGTTTGTCATTCGGTCTTCACATCAACGCTTGCGATGCTTGACCTTGCTAGAACAGCTGGTTTCTTTTTGGCTGACTTGACTAACCTGTTTGCAACTGTTACAGTGGTCTTCAACATAGAATTCATCAAGTTCTGCCTTCGTTTCTGCCGCACTTGGAATGACTCATTTCTCCTCTCATGGACCTGAAGGATTGAAGATAAGTTGGTGACCAGACCCTCAAGGGGTATTTGATTTCCACCAATGCTCCATTGAGTCAATTTAACATCACATTTGACCCCCCCAAACAACCGATTTCTGGTACATCAGTGGATTTTTGACGGTTTCGACTTTGGCAGTTTGAATTGAAATATTGGCCAAACTTGACTTCAGAACCTTCAGACAGCCAGGGTCCACCAATCAACCATATCTATCAGATAGTTCCTAGTCTTATTGTTGCGGTAGCAGATAAGAGCAGACTGGGTGCATGCACGTGAAAAATACCACCTGGTACAGTGACTGGTCCACTAGTTGCCTTTCTGCAAGATGCTCAGCATACAAGCAAAATGAGTTCCAAACACCAGCCTTAGATCGGAACCAAAATCGAAATATGGGGTCCTGTAGGCATTTTTTAGTATAGCATGACAGCGGTATAGCATGACAACGGTATAGCATGACAACGGTATAGCATGACAACGGTATAGCATGACAACGTTATAGCATGACAACGGTATAGCATGACAATGGTATAGCATGACAACGGTATAGCATGACAACAGTATAGCATGACAACAGTATAGCATGACAACAGCGGTTTTAGGGTGATTTGGGTTTGCTGAATCCAAAAAGGATCCCTCAAACATTTTCATAGCATCAGTTTCTTCAATTTACCACATCCAAATCACCCTAAAACCGTTGTTTAGTTATGACTATTATACTAATTAGAAGGATTTTTCAGCAGCAAGTCGGATGTCATTTTGTTGTAATTGATGGAGTCATGGACACATCCCACAGTCTGCCAACATCACTTTGTCACCCTAAAACCGTTTGTTGTCATGCTTTACAAAACATGGTTTAAGTTTTCTGAAATTTACATTGGTCCACGTTATGAATCCTTGGAACTCATTAGCATTACAGTGACCAGGGTGATGTCGTATGCTGCCCATCTTTGCTTGTTTGTCAGTTTGACTTTCTTGTTCAGATACGTCAGTATATTGTTGTCCCTGTACACACTGAATGTTCCACCAAGCAGGTAATCACCAAACTTTTCTGTCAAAGCCCATTTTAAGGGTAGCCCATACTCGAAAACCATCATACACCATATCTTGGTTAAAACTAGACATATCTTAATAAAATTTGGTACACTTGTTATTTATGTGAACAGTACTTTGTACATCAAATGTCAGCTTGTTTGCATATGTATTGGCATGGCAATGGACATTTGAAACTGGAAGGCATAGGCGTTTTTGTGAAAATTTTTGTGAACTAGCAGTTTGGTCTGGAATGATGTAATTGTCAGTAATCATTAGCTGGAATGTCCCTCCATACAATAAGATGGTTTTTAGATGAAATGTCAGGCTTTTACAATTGTTGGTAAGGGGATGTTTACATTAACGTTTTTTTTCCGGACATGTCGGTGTACTATATCCTTGCTTCTAACTCCCATTTTTAAGTAATCATCCTTAAAATAGTCTTATTGTATGCAAGACATGTGGGAACAACTGTTAAAAGTTTCAGCTTGTTACCTTACACCGTTTTTCTGTAATAATTTTCACAAAGTTGACAAATGTTCAAAAAAGTCATTTTGAGAAAATGGCAAAAAACGAAAACATCTGAAACACTGAATGCATAATGGAAACACATTAATAAAATGCATAAAATTATATATAGATATATACTGGGTTTATACAATGAACAAATGCAAGTATTGTATACAGGTACAAGTTTTATTGTTCACATCATGCAATGTTTGCAGTGTCACTACCATGCGCCAGGATCATACAAATGACCCTCCTCCTCAGACTTTCTGTCATCTGCCTGCATCTTCAGCAGAGCTTTCCTCTTTCTGTTGGACCTAGTCTCCACTCTGGCAGCCACTTCTGCCTTACGCAGCCGGGACCTGTCCTGTCTCTCTGCCAACACACACAGCTGCGAACTCGGCCCGGCCTGTGGAGCGACAGCCTCGACCGCTTTCAGCAACATGTCAGATCCTTTGTTGAACTGAACTACACCCATAGCCACTGCTATTTCTACTCTTTCTTGAACTGCCTTAGGAGCTCTCCTCCATATGACAGCATGCAAAGACTCATTCGCATTTGACGTCCCAAGGGTCATGCAACATTTCAACAATTCGTGGTTTGTCAAGCGTTCAAACAGCGGAACAAGTTGCTCTGACACATCTCTTGGTAATGGGGCTTCATGTTTCTCCTCCTTCTTCTCTGGGTCCACACCCTCAGCCTTGGCCTGCTTGAAGTAACACCAGTCAATGTCACAATGGTCATGGTGAGGGTCCTCGGTAGTGGAAATGCTATGAAAGAATATTGCCCATATTGCATGGCGAGTTGCTTCGACATTGGGTGCATGTTTCACAATAGCATTCCTGTAGTACTGTGACCACTTCTTCATTCTTGCAGATGTCAGTTTCCCCTTCCCACTCAAACTGGTGGTCACTTGTGTCTTTCGCATGTCTTTCCCCTTTGTGCTGGACTCCTTGACTTTTGTGCTGGACTCCTTGACGATTTTCTCAAGACCCTTATACATACGTTTGCTCATGTGGGTGATACACTCTTGCTTATCAATTGTCACATGAGCACCATATGGCTGAAGAATGTTCAGTGCAGACAACACTGCCGCATCACCGTCACCAAGGATGGACGTATACTGGGCATTTATCAAGTCCATTGATCTGGCCCACATCACCTTTGCTGCCTCGGTTTCCATCGAGCCACTGGAACCAGTGTGATTGACATCACAGTTGTCCTGGTGTAGTTCTTGCCACTGCACCTTCTCGTCCCCTTTCAACTTCTTGCCAACAAGTTCACATTCCACACAATATTTGGAGCGGATGACGTAATCAATGACTAACCCAGTCAAAACTTATACAACAAATCCGACTCCAAACAGAGAATGAAAGCCCCTCGTCTTCCATGAGCCGTCATAACTCACAGAGAGCTGCCGGGGTCCATCGCACTCTCCATATACCTCCCGGTACACGCGGTGCACGGTCTCGTGTGCCGCCGTCAGGGCATCATATGCAGTTCCATACACCAACTTCTGCTTCAGCATGTCCGAGATGGAACTGAACGTCTTGCTGTGGATGCCACCTTTCACGTTCATGAGGGTTGTCAGTCGCACCAAGCCTGTCTGGTTGATACCAACTTCGCGGGCTGCGAGAACAGCAAGGTGGTTTATCATGTAAGGCTGTCTAGTTGGGTTGTACGGGCAGCTGTGGTGACGAGTACACAGTTGACAGCTTCGAATCACACGCATCACAGGACAGTTGAACTTGGACAGCATATCCCTTCACAGCTGTTTCTGTGATGTGCGGTGCTGTCGTGTTGCACTCTGGGCAGGCAAGTGGCTTCACAAGACCATGCAGCCTGTCTGTGTGAAACAACACAAAGTGGCCGTCTGAAGAAGATGTCGAGGTGCTCTCCGAGGTAGACGCTCTAGGAGGAGACAACAACACCATCTTACGTCGACTGGCTGATGACGTGTGTAGTTCAGTGAGGGACAGAGTTTCAGAGACTGACGGCTCTTCACGAGCGACTGAAACAATGACATATAATAAATAAGTAAATAAAATGTTCATTGCACACAATGATTATTACCAAGTTGTTAGTTTATTATAATTCAAACATAATTGAGTTTATTTGTTTTATAGGATAGTATGGCTCAGAAGTTAGACTTAGAGCACTGAAAAATAATTAGCCCAATGCTAGCAATAGAACCACTGAAACAGCTTACCCTAAATAAGTTTTATATAAAATAATAATAATGTATATATATAATGATAGAAAATGTATACTTGAAAAAAAAATTTCCTTTGTTTGTATTCATCGTGCACTGCTATTGCTACTGTGGCATGCTTTCTTCGTCGCCGTCGTCAATAATGCCCATTTACAATATAAGTATAACGAGTTACTGATATTTTCTCCGCTACGGTTGGCCATTACATGTTTACATACCTGTTGCCTTTCGTCTGCCTGCTCCAGGTTTATTTTTCTTTCGCTTTTTGATGCCAAATCGATGCACAGAACTAAACTTTCTTTTCGCGTCCATTTTGCTAAACACACTCGACCGGAAGTGACACCGAATGGTTGGCAATGATGTCATCGGCATGCAGAGCACGCTCATTGGACTAGCAATCTACACATTATTATAATGAGCCACTGATAGCGTAACCAGTCCTTATTTGGTAGTGAGGTCACATAAATTTCTTTCTGAAACGAGGTCTTCAACGATATTTTACGATAACTAGGACGAGACATCAGCAAATAGGTACACTTCCGGACAAGACGACAACAAATATGGCGGATTCATCAGTCTGCATGTGTCTGAATTTGAACAATCTTTTTATCACTACTGGACATTTAAAAATGGCTTCCACGCTAGATTTTATTTCTCCAGTAAAGAGGGGCATGTTAGAAAACAAGGTATTATTAGTATTTACAGTACAAATATTGAAAAATGCTGTTACATGGTGTTAGATAAGATGTTAATGTACCGGAAAATTACACAATCAAAAAAGTTAGTTTTTCATAATTTCTCAACCCGCGGCTCCCCTTAAGGTTAGTGTCTCCGTTCTCATTGCTGAGTAGTTGACATCATTCTTCTCAGCACCCCGTAAACTACGACTAGCATATGCTATCACACGCAGTCTCCGTCTTGCATCTGGCTTAGGACTGCTCCAGCCCCTTGTCACATGCATCTGTCTCAACTATGAATTGTATAGTTGAGACAGATGTTTGTCGGCGAATCCTGGTGATGTCATCACTGCTTTAAAGCCCTGAATGATGTTTCACATTCGTCAGTCCAACATTTATCTACGTTGTACAGTTTGCTGGTTCTTCGCTTCCCTTTTCTCTCTTTGTATGCGTCGGTTACCACTTGGTGCAGTGGACTAGTGGGTTAGCCGGTGTGCAGCCATGTGTGTCGAGTGATGTGACCTTCCCAAAGCTGATCACTCGGTGTTCATTCAGGACCAAAGATCTGATCATCCAGTGGCTGAATTACTTTGTCAGCACCAACTTGGCCCTGATGCAGTCAAATACGGCATGGTTGTGCCTGGCTCATGGCTCAACATACGACTGGATCCCTGGTCCATTCAGTAGACTGGGCTTCGATAACATCATCACATCTTGTAGGAAAGCTGTTTATGTTGTTGACCTCAACTGAGCCAAGAGACGAAGCGAAGAAGCTTCAAAGTCGTAGGAAGCTGGCTCATTGAGGAGAACAAAGAACGGAAACTCTGGGTGAAGCAGCAGTCAGTGCAGTGATGTTGAGGACACTGGTCACTGATGAGGGAGATGATGAAACTGATGCAACAGACATCGTTGTCAGGAAAAACCTTAGGTCTTCAGCAGAAGTTGTGGTAGTGGGAACTGTGTCTGATGAATTTCAGTCCTTCAGTTGTACTTTGGAAACCTCTTCTTGTTGCTTCCTGTTAGGGGTGATTACCATTGCACGCAACACTTGTGTTAGGGTGGCCTATGCTTCTAATGTTTCCATAGTGAAGACTTGGCCAGATATACATGACAATATCTGCAAGGAACAAAGCCAGTGTAATCTACATTTTCTATGTGTTTGTACAGCTGTAATAACTTTGTATAATACTACAAGGTCACCAGTCTTTTGTCATAGTACTTGACAGTTATGTTGATGTTTGCCAAGGTTACATAGTTTTAGCAATTCCATTTCTTTGGGCAACAAAGATGTTCATCGATAATATTCACAATTAATTAACGAAAAAACACTGTAGAACTATTTGTAGCAAAACATACTTACAGAGATGTTGGGCTATCATACTCTGAGGCTTCGTGCTAAAAAAGCAGTAACACTTTTTCTTTTACTTCCTCCCTTGTACATTGTGATGTTGTGTGTGGTGCTGTGATGTTGTGTACATCACTGTTTTCTTCATCTTAACAAGATTTAACAAGTATTCTACCTGATTTAGCAAGTCTTCTTCTTTCATATAATTGGCAGGATCCATTTGTCAGGATATTTATGCCAATAGTATTTTAGAGAATGAGATCACCAGCTCTGTGAGTCTACAACAGGTTTTTTCCTGTATTGGGTCTTTTACTTCCTGTTGGATAGACACCTGATAGAAGGGACCAACGGCTTTAACGGTTTCTTCCGAAAAGAACATGCAAAGTGAGGTGAACAAAGTTGCCCAAGCTTCGAAACGATAGAGGTGGTTTTGACCCCTGGTCCCTTCGACTGAAGGCCCGAAGCTTGTACCTGAAAGCACCGCCCTTGGTTCACCCATAGTAAGAGCAGTAATGATAGAAGAAGATCACTGGTCTGTGGAATTGGGTTTGCAATATTTTCACATTAACATGATAGCAGCCAAACACTGGTCTGAGGAATCAGGACACACTGGAATGAATTGTTTCACCAGTAACACGATTAGTAGATGAAGGTTTGCATTTGCTATGTTTGATTTCTTGCAAAGGTGGTTGAGCCTGCAGACAGCAGGAATGTCCACTGACATGTCTAACTCCAACTGAGAGTCATCTACAGTTGAAAACTAGCTGTAGTCTATATCAGAATCGTAGTTTACTGGGATCTGGATCATTTTGTAATTGCCCTGAATGGGGTGAATAAAGTTATATTGTATTGTATTGTATATACTTTCACTGGCATAGTATTCTGCCGCTTTTGCTTGACATGTTGGGTATTTTTCAAGTTCAGCTTCCTATAGTGATTCTATAAAATAAATTTTACCTATCCTAAGCATGATTCCAAATTATGCTATAAAAACTGTATGATATAATTTACGTACAAAGACATCCCTCATTTCTCGATCATGACAAGTATGAAAGAACTTTCAAAGAAGAGAGCGCAATTTACGCTACATGGAATAAACAAACAAATTATAATGCAAAAATGCGTGCAAATTTAAGTGGTAAAGAGTTGAAGGATCCGCCTCAATTCGATTTTTTGCTAGTCTCATTTCAAATTCATTTTGCGAGAAATCAAACCTACCTAGTATCCACTGCATCATGCTAGCTCAGTTGTGCAACTTTTGTATGTAGTTTTTATGAAATCAGAAAATTATTAAATTACCTAATGCTTGATCAAAAAAATAAATAAATACTATTTTCCCTCCAGCCCGGGCAAACAATGTGTGAGCTACACTTAACTACAATAAGTATTGAAAATACAAATAAACAATAACTACAACAACCAAGTGATATGCGCAAACATAAAATAGAAAAGCCCAGGCTGGGGATAATGATTATCCCTCTAAACGAAGGAAAACTGTTTGTATAGGCGACAGTTCGTCAGGCGACAGTTCGTCAGGGGACACCCAAGCAGAGAGCCGCCCGGACTGATATTTGACAAGTACCTTCACTGCCAAGCAGTGGTCTTATGAAAAGCTCTGTAAATTTTCCAACCCCACTCGCACACTGAGGTCGAGTAAACCACCAGTTCAGATTTTGGAATTCCGAAAGTACGGCACATGCTGGCTGACCTAGGGGACATGGCCCCCCGCCAGTTGAATATGAGGGCACCGAAGAAAATCTCCCGTGATGCCCCCTCAGAAGGCCAGTTCGTTTGGCACCAGTCACGGACAGCCGGGGTGTTGTATTTCACGCACTTGCTCTCGTGGGCGTTGTCGAGGTCTGCGTTGTTCGCAACAACAGACGCATCGACAACCCAGCAAGCGCCTTGTGAAAACAACACCGCGTCCGGGATCTGCGGGCTGCCACCCCGCACCTTAATCACCGGAGCGCGTGTCACCGACCAGCCGCGGTTCTCCATCCTGTGGAGGAACTTCTCGAGGAGAGCATCATGTCGCTTAATTCGATGCCCCATGTTCTCGGGCACACCTGGAGGACATGCCCCAGGGATTCAGTCCTCCAGCACGCGTCGCACCTTCTATCCGCGTCGGGCCTACCCCGAGCGGCTCGCTGCTTAGTAGACACGGTAGCGGATCTAATTTGGAGGGCATGTATAAAATTTGCACCTGTCAATAATGCTGTGCCATTAGAGACCCATTCGTAAACGTATGAGACTGCGCGTGATGCCTTCAGGCCGCAGCCGTCGACCGCCCTGTGCAGCGCTGACGCCATTTTGTGCACGATTGTCTCACCCACCTTAGGCGGTGGGTTCGTGCAACGCCGACGCTCATTAGCAAAGGTGCGTGAGTTGGCGACCAGGGCGCTGATAACCGGGTCCAGCACCCTGGCGAGGCGATCCAACCTCGCCTTCTTTAGAATGGGGATCGCCAACCTGAATGATGGAATGCCAAGTCCACCCTCGTGCACCTCACTATGAAATAGGGCATTTACTGCGTCATGGGGCAGCTTCAGCCACGACCTGAGGCTGCGCCGGACGAGCTTATCAAGCCGTCTTAATACTCCATAATTGCTTCTGGAAAGCACCAACCTGTGGTAAAGCTTTGGTATCAGGTGGTTTTTAATCATATACAGCCTCTGCTGGGGCTTTAATGGGGCCTTGGTCAGGTGGTTCAGCCCGCGAGAGAGGAGCTCCTCAGCGGATGAGCCACCCTCCCGGGCACTAACGGTGATGCCGAGGTATTTGTAGCCCTCGGAAATAGGCACAGCCGGCAAAACCCCCCCTGTGAGGGACACGTACGGCATGGGATCGCAGACCCATCGGCCCGCTTTCCCGTCCACCGCTATCGTCAGTGTCCTTGACTTGTCCGGGTTTAATGTTAGGCCACAGAGCTCCAGCGCTCTCTCTAACTGACAGCTCAGATGCTGGATGCCAATTTTGCTCCTGGCCATCGGGACTATGTCGTCCGCGAAGGCGAGGACCGTCACCACCAACTCGGACGCCCAACTCCGGGTCGAGAGCCTCGATCGCCCACTCGATGATGCAGTTGAAGAGGATCGGTGAGAGCGGATCGCCTTGTTTCACCCCCCTGTTTTGGGCCAGGGGTTCACTCATATATATTCACCGACTTGCAGGCGAGTCGAGGCCTCTGAGTATAGGCATCTCAAGTATTCGATAAACGGCCCAGGCACTCCCATTCTCTTCGCTGCCAGGAAGAGGGAGTCGTGGGACACTGAGTCGAACGCCTTAGACACATCAAGGAACACCAGCGAGAGCGGTTTTAGCTCCTCGCATGAGTCCTTCAACAGGCACCTCAGAAGGAAAACATTGTCAGCTATGCCATCACCTTTTGTGAATGCCCTTTGTCGTGAGTTAAAATGTATCTGACTGGAGAGACGAGTGGCGAGCAGCCTGTGGAATACCCTGGCCAAGTATGGGCCGATTAAAATTGGGCGATATTCCTTTGGACTTGTTGGGGCCGGTACTTTCGGGATAAGCACCGTTCGGCTGGTCCTGAGTCCAGCGGGCAGATAGCCGATGTACAGCCACATGTTAAGGTGCACAAGGAGAGCGCGAGGGTCAAGCTTGCGCAGATCGGCCAGTGTGAAGTTGTCGGTGCCAAGGGCACCTTTCTTGGTGTTCCGCAGTGTTGCCTGCAATTCTGTGAGGGAGACAGGCGCAATCAGGTCGCATAGAACTTCGTATGACGGTTCGACCTGCCTGTCGTCCACTCTGGACTCCTTCCCAAACACCCCCTCCCAAAACAGGACCTGATCCGAGAGGGAGTGCTGGGCCGGTTGCTCCTTCCATTGTCCGGCCAACACTTTCCTGGCACAATTCGCGCGATTTTTGTTGTAAAGTTTCTGCACCCTCGCGTACTCGGATCTCCGCGCACGCTTTCCAGTGGCTGCACGGTTCTCCGCCTCAGCCTTCTTCCGACCAGCTTCCCGGCGCCGCACCCTTCGGTCCGGCCCTTTCCGTCTGGACCCCGTTTTGATTTCGTTTGTAATCCAGTTATTGTACTCCGAGTTCACTGCTTTCATTTGGGCCACAGACAGCCCGCCAACTCGACAATCCAGAGGGTCGGTAGAGTCAATTCCATGATAGTATTCTTGGACAGTTACCAGTTCCGCAAACAAGGCGGTTTTCCACTTATTGAATTCAACGTCACGTAAAAGACCACCGTCTTTCCCAGGCCGGGAATTACAGGACGGACCCAAAATATTTGGCCGATGTAAAACCGACCTTACATCGCTCGTAGTCGAGGAAAGACTCTCCATGGGGGCTTCGTCCGTATCGTTAGAATCCAGATTTGCTGCCTCAGCTTGTGGTTGCGGGCTCCTCCTCCCGGAGCTGTCAGGTAGAGGCCGGTGCTCACACCGGGTATTTTCGAAAGCGAAAGTTGTATTGCTCTGCCTCCCAGAGCTATGTACACGAGGCCGGGATTCCCGGGATATAACGTTTGCATTACCACAAAGAGAAGAATCGTTTTTACGAGGGGTGTTAATCTCGTCATCACCCACGTCTACCACATGCAAATCATTATTGTCACGACTAGAAACACTAGTATTAGGTTCATCGTCCATATTTCCACCTTCCTCACCGAGAAGGTCTGGGCACTGCCTCCCAGTGCTATTAGTCACTCGAGGCCGGTCATACTGGGAAAAGTCATCGTTGCTCCGCCTCCCGGAGTCATCAGGGCTCCGAGGCCGGACAAGCCGGGATAAGTCACAAATGCTCCGCCTCCCGGAGTTATCAGTATACCGAGGCCGGTCAAGCCGGGATGAATTGTTAGGGTGTGAGTCCACCGACGAGGGCTGCACAGAACCCTCTGCACCGACTGCGGGCTCGTCGGGCACCGTCTCTTCCAGCTCCATCGCGAGGAGTGTTCTTACCGCCTTGTACTTGGTAGTACGGCGCGTCCCCTTCATGGCGTCAAAGGACCGGCAGGGGACGACTCCTCGGAAGAGTTGGTTGATGTTGTGCCTGCCGGGATACAACCTTGATGCCCGCAGCTCAGCACGAGCCAGGTTCTGAAGCTCTTCGTCGGACCATGAGGCCGACGAGTGGTAATGTTCTCCAACCCCGTCTCCCGCGGGGTTGCGTAGGGCTCTTCTCCTGAGCGGGGAGTGGGTCCCCGGACCCCGGGTGTCAGGGGTGGTGGCTGGCGCCAACTCGCCGGCCTGTTCATGTGCTGTTGGGAGTCCAGCCGGGGGGTCATTGGGTTGGGTGTCGGTAGTTTGGGGGGGGGCGGGGTCTGATCAGGCGCACGGCCCTTTAGCCGATCGCGAACGGCGATATAGGCTGCCGTGCGCCGAACACTCTTAATAGCGTCAAGCGACCTTTGAGTGAACATTGCAGCCAGTTCGAAATTCACGTTAGAGGACCCCGCCTCCTGGAGCCGGATCTCCTCCCTTGCCACCAACACCCTCTCGTCATGACTCCACCAGGCTTTCCTCACCTTCGGCACATGCATGAGATGGTACTCTAGGGTGTGTGCCTTTCTCTGGTGGAGCGACAGACCCCTCTGAGTGTTAAAGGGCCTGCCACACCTATCACATGTAAGGTGACCCCCGCCTGGGGCCCCTACCTCTCTGTCATCAAACAAACTGGCTGCGCTTTGGGAGGCAGCGACCTCCGTGAACTGAGTATCGCTCATGGTACTATCCGTACCATGAGACATCAAAGGATAAATGTGCGCGCACGTACGACTCCGCTGGGAACCCCGCCCAACAGAGAAGGTCAGAACGTTTAGCCTGGTTCAAGAGAACCAGTTACCGGGTTGGACTGCGAGGAGGTGTTCTGACATCCCCAACCCAAAGTGAAGTGAACTTGGAAATGCTGAAAACTCACGAATTTCACCCTTAGTGACATTTTTTTACCTTTGTCATGTAATCGGCAAGAGGAAGTCATGCCCTTGATCGACATTGACCTACAAAGTGTTTAACCATTTTGGATATCCAGTATTTTCAGCCTAAAGTCAGTTATTTCACCTAAAGTCAGTTCTTTAACCTGAAGTCAATTCTTTCGCCTCAATTCAATTCTTTCCCCCGAAGTAAATTATTTCATTTAAAGTCCGTTCTCTAAAGTCAATTCTTTCGCCTAAAGTCAATTATTTTGCCAAAAGTCAATTCTTTCGCCAAAAGTCAATTCTTTTGCCTCAAGTCAATTCATTCGATGATTTTAACCAAAATATAAATTTTTAAGTGTTACTTAAGCTGTTCACACACAACATATTTGGACAAACAAGATTCGTGATGGGCTAAATCAGTTGAGGAGTTTTAAAGCCATATTTTAGTTGTGCTCCGTTGGATGCCGATTTCATGTTGTCTCGATGGTCAGTGGCTGTTGGAGAATTCTTCTGGTCGAACTTGTCATTAGAATCGGTGCTCTATTGATGTTTGTGGTGATTCTTGAGTTCAACGAAAAGTGCTGATAAATGTCTCATGTCAGCCACGACACGCTTCCACCCTTATCTGAATTGCACCACCGTCAGTCACATGACCCAAAGTGAGCTTGCTTGTGAATTTTGCTGAATTTTTTCGTTTTCCAGGAACGAAGATCTGCTTGACTCAAGAGAATGTACCTGTTTTGCTGACCACTCCTGCAAAATCTGACATGTAGTAGACGTTCTCTTTGGGCCTCGTTCCTCTCGACCAGAACATCTTAGTAACATCAACCAAAGGACATTGCTCTAGTGGGATTATATCAGCTGATAAAAAAGACCTATCCCAGCTATCCACTTTTGGATATACTATACTGCTGCAAACTCGTTATCACTGTTATCCAAGGACATACTTCTCCCATTAAATAAGTAAAGGAAAGATTGCCCAGCTTGTAAATCTGCACGTGCCTCACAGTTCAGGGTTTTTCCTCAATGCATGTTTTTCGAATGTTGTCGATCCGGGCATTTGTTCGTTGCATCTGATTCTCAATGTAATCTCCGTTTTCTTCCACTGGCACAAGGCTGGTTGCTAATCGTTGCCAACTCGTACTTGAGGTCGGTCACTTCTGGCTGTATGTATTCTCAGCTTTGTCTGAAGTCGCACGTTGACTTCATTGTCTCTGTGAACAAATTGATTTCATTGTCTCTGTGAACAAATTGTCAGTTCACGTATTGGTGCTGTTCATGCAGGACTGCAAACACTTTTGAAAAATGTTTTGTAGCATTTCTGGCATTTTATTGAAGGATGCCTCTTGCCTTGACACAGTATCTTCTTGGGCGTCCAGCTGCTTTCTTTGTATCTCACCCACTTTTCGTTTTGCCAATTGTTGTTTCGTTTGTTTTTCAGTTAGCTTACTCCAAACAGCCCCTTCTGGGGCTAACATTTGAGTGAGGTCCTTGGTGCCCATGAAAAAGGTGCATATAAATGTGGGAAATAATAAATTTTTTAACAAAAATAGTGCAATTAAAAAGTGGATTAAAATCAGAGATCCTCCTTATAGACGAATGAAGTGAGCTGGAAGGTCAAGATAGAAGGTGCTCACAGCTAGTTGGAAGGGGTGAATGGAGGGGAGTCTTATTATTTCAGTGGGGGGTAGATTCCAGGCTCTTGTGACTCTAGGTTAGAAAGAGTATGTCTCACTTGACCCCAACAACATATATGCAGTGGAAACACATTTTGAATATTTTTATCAAAAAATAACATTTCACCTGGGGTATCTCCCCTTAATCCAACCAATACCCATCGGAAGGTTTGTAGATTAGTTCTTCATCATAATTTATGCAGTTACCTGAATTGGAATTTAATAATTATAATGCATAGTTACCAGCTTACCAATGTACTCATTATCAAAGCAGCCATCATAATAGTACATATTACACTAAATAAAGTGACAAAAATGCACCAATTCTCATAAAACAGAACAGTAAGTTAACTGATCATGTCTGCCAGTCAAATTCACTACCTTACGATTTCATGCAACTTTGTCTTTGCAAAGGCGGTCTCCCCCCGGTTCCCGTGCATATTCAGCAGTGCCATCACGTCATTGGTAAGAAGTCTTGCAGATAAAAAAGAGACAAACGTTCATAAGATCATGTGACCAATTATTGAGACATATTTTAGCTGCGGGTCTACAAGAGTTCACGCACCACAAGTGAAGATGCTGACCCAATTGGTTAAACCAATAATGTAATATTCCATACACCAAGCTAATGTTAGTGTTTCTATTCCGTAAATAAATGTGCGGGGAGTGGGGGAGGCACTTTTTTACAAACCCACCATATAACTTATTTCAAATTTAATTATATTTCAGTACATTTGTACTAGCACCACCATCCATCATTCAAAATAACAATGCCTCTTGCCGCCAACACATATTCTTAGGAATAGTTCTTACCAGAAACTGTAAGCAAATACACGACCTACAAGACCTATTAATGGATAACTTTGCATGACTTGTCTAGCCTTTTACATTTATCCCACCAATCTTTGCCTGTTGAGTGATCGGAAGCAATTAAATTAATGGTTAATAATGGCCATTAATATATACAGCATTAACTCCCTTTATAAAGGGTTGAGGCGAACTAGTCTTGTACTGCTGCACTGCTTTGGTAGTTTTCACTAATTGCCTGTCCCTTCCTATGCATACTCGCTGTTTCACGGCCTCTGTTCTTTAGCAGTCGGATCATTTCCTCATGCAGATTTTTTACTTCCCCTGGCATAGACATTTCCTGCAGATTAATTCCACACAGTCTCAACATGGAAGGGCGAATCATCGGGTTCTTGCTTTTTCCCGAGGTCCTTCAGTTCATTTCTGTTGACTGCCAGTAGAAAGAGCACTCTCTTCTGATATTCTGTGGATCATAATAATTTTGTTGTATAATTAAGGTCCTAGCTATCATATAGATAGAAGATACAGCATGTATGTAAAAAAATATATTTCTTAAGTTATTACATTATCTTTTTATAATGGGTGACCAATAAATACTATAATTGTTGCATCATTTCAAAGTTTCAACTTATTCCCTTCATCGATGAGGTTCGTCTGCTCCCGGTCACCTGTCAAGGTGCTTGATGCTAAATGTGGTTCCAACCTGATAGGTGTCACAATAGGAGACCGACTGTTGTCGAGCTGGTGGGATGATCTGGACTGGCTCTGAGGTGACGACATATGGTGAGATGAAGTGGACCGTGATGTCGACCTTCGCAGTGTGCAATGATGAGATGACCTTGATTTTCACTGAGAAGGAGATGCAGGTGCCCTCTTGTAGCATTTGTGTAATTCCGGTGAGGGGACACGTCTTTTACTGCCCTGTACGGGCCTATAATTTGAGCCCAAGCCCGGCCCGCAATTAGCAATTCCGTTGATCTTAAACTACGTGTTGGTTGATGTTTCTGCACAATGTCACTCATGTATGCTGGTGCCAATCCATTGAGCACTTAATAAGTGAAGGTGTTAACCTTAAAGCGGAGTCGGTATTTAACTGGAAGCCAATGTAGCTCACATAACACAGGCGTTATGTGTTCGTCCTTGCGTGACCTGGTGATTAGGCAAGCAGTGCAGTTCTGTATACGCTGCAATCGTTCAATTAGCACCTGAGGCAAACCTTGCAGTGGCGCGTTTCCATAGTCCAGGCAAGATATTACCAGTGCCTGGACTAGAATCTTACAGGAGTCATTTGTGATGTATTGCCTGACTTTGCCAATATTTTGGATGTGGTAGAAACAGGACTTGGAGATCGCATTCACCTGTTTCTCCATTGTCAAGCCACTGTCCATAATAACTCCCAAGATTTCTCACGGATTGCACAGCATGTAATAGTCTGCCTCCGATCGTGAGGGACAAGTCGTTCACCCGACAAATTCGGTGTTTAGACGAAAACACAATGAGTTTGCTTTTTTCTTGGTTCAGTTTTAGCATGTTTCTATTCATCTACCCACCAACATCAGCCACACAGACGGTAGACACTAGTTAACACAATTGGAAAATAATATCAACTACCAATTGGGGTGGGCAGTGGGCAGGTCAGTCAGGCAGGCAATATTTGGAGGGAAGGCCTAGACAATAGAATGTCCACTGGTCCTAGACAATAGAATGTCCACTGGTAAAGTCAAAGGGGGATAAGTTTAGACATATTTGCAGAGGCAATCAAGCCATGATTAACCATCAACCTATGGCTTGATTGCCTCTGCAAATATGTCTAATGTAAACATTTGGGGCTGACAACTTCTAGCCAAGTGAACTTACAGGCCATTAGAGCTATGCAAAAGGCTGCATTCATGCCGAAAATATGCACCCGTATTCTGTTTGTACTATGTAGTAGTAATATGTACCGTGTAATGTGTGTGCTGTGTATTGCTATGCAATTCATTATGCAGGTGTACAAACACATAGTATACTACATACCCAGAGAATCCAACACCCCGTTTATCCTCAGCAATAACGATACAATACTTGTATAATTAATTATCAAAACACGCATCTACAACTTTGAAAATATGAACAAATGCCCCATGAACAAATGTCTTTGTACGAAAATATTTTGTGAGCAAATCTCTATCCATCAAATGTGTGAAGTGGGCATTCCAGCATACCTCTACTTGCAAGCGTAACAGTAGGGGACATGTGCTGTCATTTATAATAAGTTTTTATTAATATTAAAATTAATAATCTGGGTTTTGCATTAATGTTTTGATTAGGTGCAGGCCCGGCCCGGCCCACTCACACTAGACCCATGCCCGGCCCAAGCGCGATGCATTTTATATTTTTTCAGCCCAGACTCCTAAATGTAGGCCCATCAAATGTGTGAACTGGGCATTCCAGCATACCTCTACATGCAAGGGTAGCAATAGGGGACATGTGCTGTCATTTATAATAAGTTTTTATTAATATTAAGATTAATAATCTGGGTTTTGCATTAATGTTTTGATTAGGTGCAGGCCCAGCCCGGCCCACTCACACTAGACCCATGCCCGGCCCAAGCACGATGTATTTTATATTTTTTCAGCCCTCCAAAATGTAGGCCCAGGCCCAACCCGGCCCTATAAATTTAGTAGAGGCTCAGCATGGCCCATGCAGGGCACTAGCATCTTCCGTTTGATTTATCACGGTCACAGTCATCATACCCTTGATAAAGAAGAGGGATTTGACATTTCTATAAATGCAATATTTCATCGGAATGATGGAGGTGCTTATATATAACACTGGCAAATACTGAAGTTGATGTTTGACATTTTGAGCTGTGACAATTAAAAAAATGGAAATAGCCAAAAAGGTACTATTTGTACTAATTTCTCAAAATATCCATGGTTTTTCAACATTTAAGACATGATCAGCATTTTCGGAATACTGTACTCGACCGTTTATGTCACCCACATGCGTTACAGAGTTGTTGGATCATCACATTCGGTAGCAAGATGAATACCTTGATCTCTGCATTTGTGATGGAGATGCTGATGGCAAGCGTGACCTTTTTCTGTTCATGGGGGTAGATGTACTCCATCTTCTGTCGTGATCATGGTCGTATGATGACCACAATGGCAACTCCGAACAATCACTTTGTGAGCCATAGTGAGCTTGTTCTGGTGACTTGGCCTCTGACTGTTCCAGCTTCATGGGAGGCGTCGGCAGGGACGCCTTACCTGAAAGGTATCAAAGGTATCAATATTGAAACTAGACAAATATTACAACCGCATAACAAAAACTTCACGTTTTTGCACTGACCAATGCATATTACAAAGACATAGAACCTCCATATTTTCTGTAGTTAGATATTATGCATTGTGTGACAATTGGGAAATAAGATGCATTGTGTTTTAAGCATGATAATGTTTGTAGTCATTCAGATCATTTGTATAGTTGGTAAATGCTGGGGAAGCTTCATTTATTGTGGTAGACATAACATTGTTTCAAAGGAATCATTATTGAAACAAGGAAAATAATACAAACGAACAATCATAAACCTTATGGGCATAAATATAATGAAACAACAAATTTGACAACAAATTTACATGTACATACTACAACTTTGGTTCCTATTCTTCAGACTACTCTCTTGGTCGGGGCCAGATTCGTTAAGGAGAGAATCTGAAATGGCAAATTAAGATTATCCATATGTTCGTCTATCCATGTTCAAATCCTAATATTTAAATTACACATTGTGTTTGTACATGCAAAATGTGTTTGCTTCACAGAAAAAATAGATTTCCTAAATTATTGTTATTTAGTTAATAAAATACTCCAAATATAACTTCACGGAAATTTTATGAAGTAACAACCAGTTTTATATTTACATTATAGTATTACTATTAAGTGCTGCTATACATTATAAACACACCAGTTGCACAATCCTTGTATAGCTCTTTCTTTGTCTTCCTCTTGCTAGGCTCCTCCCTCAAGTCACTTACCTCGAATGTGGTTGTGAAATCATATCGATCGCACTCCTTTTATTATCTGAATAACAAATGTGCATAAATTATCTGGATTTCCCCCGTGTTCATGCTTACAACTATTGATGAATATAGTGCTACCTTGCGAAATGATTTGATTTGATAGTTTTATCGGTTACACCTTACCTCTCTTACAACAGGCCCCAGTCTCCCCAATTGCCTCTTTTTAAATACTTATGTAGTGGTCAAAGACATACCTGATGTGAACTTGCATTTGATAACCGGAAATTTCATTCACTGGTCATTCATTGCTGTCCTTTCATGTTTCTTGCCACATCGTTTCCTGGTGGCCAGAAGACCAGCCGTTTCTGTTGATCAACCCCGCATGAGGGAACGGTTCCTTCTTCCTCATGCTCGGCCTCCAACCGTGCGGCTTTAGTCCACATTCTCAGATACCTAAGTTAATGTCAAAGGGACCTGTGAAGACAGGTGGAGCATAAAGGAGGTAACGAGTGTCAAACTAGAACTAAAAAAGTGCATATGCAGATGACTACTGTTTAGTGACGCTGTTGCTCTACTCCATGCAACAAAGGAAAGAGAACACAACCTTCACAATAAGGTAGACAGACAACTTTACGATTTAGCTCATGTTTCCCAAGTATCCTCCTCTCTGTCCTGGTTGCCAAGATTTTGTTCCTGATATAAACAATATTGAGCATCTTTGAATCACAAGGACTAGTGAAGAAACTATCTGTGTGTTGCTGCCCAATGCAGTCACACACCACCTTCACATCCTGTCTTTTTGAAGACAAAAAGTACCCGTCCTTCCTAGTGGTGGAAATGAAGGTCACCCCTCCCTTGTCGAGACTTCTAGACTTTGATCTTTCGATTTGTGTTAGTCACTTAGCAACCTGGACTATTGGGGATTTGCTGACTAATTTCTTGATCACCTGAGGATGATTCTCAAACTGAAATGCAGACACTTCATTCAAAGAACACTGTTGCACTTACATGAAGATGTCAGTTTCTTCCAGATTGTGCACATTGTAGACAGTAAATGTGTGGCTATAGATGTCTTTGCATTTGTGCACAAAGTACTCAAGCAACTGCCGAGCATATGACAGATAGTCATTTCTCTTTAAAGTATCAGTGAAAGTGTAAGTGAAAGGAAATGGTCATACACAGCTTCAGTGACAACGTGACACAAGACAACTGGGCCAGTATACAGCAAAAATTAGCAGAATTCAGTTGCCTTCCATCTGTCCAATTCGGACAAAGACCGGGGCTGCCCCACAAATTCCCGTGGCATGAAACCGCTCAAAGATTCAAGCCTGGCAGACACATCAGCTTTCTGATGAACTGAGAGACGACAGTTGTTAGGCCCTCATCTCAGGAAACACAACATTCGCTTGACGACAACAAGACACACCAGGTGCATGTAATCTAATGGAAACCTTGATATTCAAGAGGATCTAGTACCCCTAGCCACTGTCCCACTAGCCCCCCGGGGGCTACTGGCACTAACGGGGGGGACTAGTGACACTACTTATCATTTTGCCAAATCCACCTGGCTGTTCCATTCAGAAATGGAGGTAGATTAGTCATGCACTAAAAAAACATCCAGTACCACCAAATAATCACTAACATGTAACCCCAGGACAAGTGAAAAAGAGGACAGTCTAGAAACACCTGGCGGCAAGACCAGGAAGGAGAAATAAGGAAAATAATAATAAAAAAGACTTCTTTGCGCCAATATCCTTGGAAAAAACGAGCTCAGTGGCGCAACAAAACCAAAGGATTAGGCATTCTCGTGACCATGTACAATGCAAAAAGTCGTCAACCGATGGATGGAGGTGCCAAGAAGCTAAGGAGGATAGGCCATTTTGAAAAGATAGGTTTTCAGATTATGGCGAAATGAAGCTATATTTCTTGCTGATGTTACGCTGTCGGGGAGTGAATTCCACAGGGTTGGTGCGGCAACCGAGAAAGCTCGAGTTCCAGCGTTTGTCTTAACTCTGGGAACAGAAAGTAAACCAGAACCAGACAACCGAAGCTGTCTGGGCTGTTTCTTGCGGGAGTGAGCATTGAATGTAAATATGCAGGTTGTTTGGTTGAAAGGGCTTGATAGGTAATTGTACAGATCTTAAAATTAATGCGATATCGCACGGAGTCAATGCAATGATTTTAGAAGAGGCACTGAGCGAGAGATACGAGGAGATCATGTAACTACCCTAGCCAGACAATTTTGGACACGTTGAAGTTTTGTAATATCCTTGATAGCAATATTATGAAGGAGGGAATTGTAGTAATCGAGTCTGCTGCTAACAAGAGCTGTTGCAATAGTTTTAGCGACAGAAAGTGACATATACCAGTGAAGATCACGGATATGATAAAAACAGCAGCGACACGTTTGAGAAATATGTTGTCTAAAGTTGAAAGTCATCAAAAGTGACTCCCAAATGGGTCAGCCAAGAAAATTCAGCATTGTTTGGAATAGTGTCTAATCATTAGAAAACTAAAGTTCGCAGATTTTGCACTCGTCTAGAATGCGGTCATCGACAGCGGTTTCCATCAAATTTTTTTATAAACATAAACGAATATCATGCACAATGCAACTAATTGTGGGGTGTGTTGGTTCAACAGTCAGAGGTCCATGACCATGTCAATTAGTTGTGATAAAAAAATTCCATTTCTTTGGAAATGTTGAAATAATGGCTTTTGTAGTTTCATAAAAGTTTGTGCATTTTAGCTAGTCAAATGTCACTAACAAGTGCAGGTACAACCTACAGAATTAACAAGGAGACAAGTTGAATAAACGATAGCAATGCCAGTAAATATGCTCAGATTAAAATCAGTGAAAGCAAAATAAACAATGACGGAAAATCTGTCTTAGTTCTGTATGTTCTATGCACATGAAAAAATAAAACAGGTCAATTAATAAAAGTGGAAAGCGATACTTACTGAATGATAAATACTACTGGATTGCTTCAATACACTTTTGAGAGTGCAGCCTGAGGCGACTTCGCTTGTAATAAAATTCAAAGTCTGGATGTGTGACATCATGCGCAAGGCATTCTAGTATAGCAGAATGATTTCAGTAGGAGCCACAAGGGGCCTAGGTGAAATTTGATAGATCGAGGTTCTGCATAGGAGTAATCAAATTAATACTGAATAAATAACAGCTAGGAGCCAGGGTTGTTTGATTTAAATCATTTGATTTAAATCATGATTTAAATCGCTCCAAAAAAAATCATTGATTTATGATTTTTTTTTTGACTTCCGGTTTTTTTAATCGCTGATTTATATGAATTTAACACAAATAATTGTTTACAAGCATCGAGATCAACAAAGTTTTGTGTGGTTTTTAATACAAAAGCACAAAGTGCGCACACTTGTGTAGCTGTATTGACACCAGATAGCCTGACATTGTGTATACCAAATTTCAAAAAAATCAAATCAATAAAAAAAACCTTATTTAAATAAAAAAGTCCAATTTTTTTATCATAATTTTTTTTCAGCCCTGCTAGGAGCACTGTTTTGAGGAAATATTCGAAAAGCATCCTAGGTATTGTCATATTTCCTATAATGAGGTTATAAAACCACAAGTGGCTGATTTTCCCTCTCAACACATGTAATACAAATATAATTCCATGGTACAAATAGAAAAACTTAACAAAACAAAAACAGATTGTGCAGTTGAAGAATAGCAGAAACATAAATCACAGATATACTATTCTCATAAATATACGTATTACAATTGCAACAATGAATGTTAATTATATACGATACTAATATATTATTTACTAACAGAAATCTCTTGACTTGAGATTGAAATGTTACAAATGCATGTATAATCCACTGTTTTTACCATATTTTACAAGAGTAACACCACAGTGTCTAATAGTTTTGTATAACATGTTGGATTTTGAAATCAGTACGTACAGTAGCTCAGCATGACGTTTCCTGTATTTGTGCGTTTCATTATTTCTGTTAAACATACATAACTGGCGTGTCAGAAACAGAAACTAACACTGACGTCAATAAATATTGATTAAGTGCAAGTACCAATGCAGAGACAGGATACCTGGTTCTTGAGACTTGAGTACTACATAAATTAAGCATCAAACAAGTAAATTTGAGCCACAGCGCCAATTTGCGATGTAGTGGTATATTGGTATAAGGACTCCTGATGTAGAGAACATCCGCTTAAAAGGAAAACCCTGAAATCCCCGTTCTGACCGACACTGCTTTTTGTACCCATGAATGTAAGGAACATCAGATATATGGAACAGTTTACCAAGTGCCAACATGTTCCTTATAGCGAGAGTCCACTGCTATAAGGTTAAACAATCAATGATACTGAATTTAATAGTATCATAACTGATGAGAAGAACAACCTGTTTCCATTGTGTGTACATGGTAAATTTAAGCTTCAAATAAACAAAACATCAGCTAACTGTGTGAATTCCAACCATTACACTTGCACCGACAGTTGCCATGCCCACCATATTTGCACAGTTCAAATGATTTGTCAAAAGAATGTCATGGATGCTGCTGAATATTGCATCTGCAATGGTCTGTTCTAAAGGTTTCACACCCAAACATCTATCTGGACTGTCCAGATCAAAGATTGTTTGTGGCTAGATAAACAAATAGTATTGTTGGTTCATTTATGATCTCGTAAATATTTTCTTGTATTACAACTATTGTATACTCACGTCGAACGATATATTATTATTTCTAGTATCAATGCCATGGTGGCCTGTACGCCAGCGATCTGTCAGGTCTTAGTGCAGGTCTCCATGGATCAAACATCATTTTATTCACAATAGTCATAGTGTTGCGACACAAGAAGTCACGTTAAAACAACTTTATTGATAGAGCGAAATGGCACGTGTGTCGATCGTTTGTAGCCGGAAATGCGAGAGTCACTAAGGGGTGCTATCATAAGTAGCCGACCGCTACACAACCCCCTTAGCACCCGTCACCCGGGGCATAGCGTTCTGGTCGTCTGATTTGGCGGCCAGATCGTGTGTGCACGGCAGCTGGACGGCCCCAGGGGGCTCGCTTAGCTGCATCGACTGGAATATCCGAGTCGAGATGGGCAGGTTTCAGGCGATCGATGCTGACGCGGTCGTGTCGATTGCCGTAGTCGAGTATGAACGACTTCTCGCCGTGCGTCAATACCTGTCGCGGCGCACAAAGACGTAGGCGCTGCGTGCCAGTGCGGGATGGAAGGTCTCAGTGCCAGGTCGCGAACCCTTTCGCGTAGTCGCGGAAGGAACTGTGCTGCCTCCTGAGTCTCTTGCCCACGAGGGATGAAATCTCCCGGGACCGTCAGTGGCGCGCCGTAGACCAGCTCCGCTGATGAACACCCGAGATCTTCTTTGGGCGCAGTGCGAATACCGAGCAGGACCCATGGCAGTTCGTCAAGCCAATTAGGTCCATCGAGACGAGCCATCAGTGCGGATTTGCGGTGTCTGTGAAACCTTTCCACCAGTCCGACTGTGGGTGGTACGCGGAGGTGCGGTGTAAACGTGTACCGTGTAGCTGCGACAGTACCGACCACAATTCAGATGTGAACTGCGATCCTCTGTCAGACGTCATGTCCGCTGGCACACCGAAACGAGCCACCCAGTGAGCAGCAAAGGCTCTCGCGCATGTGGTTGTCTGTGCGTCGACTAGAGGAATTGCCTCCGCCCATCTCTTGAACCTGTCAACGACGGTGAACAGGTAGCGGTGGTTCTGCGAAGGCGGAAGAGGGCCGACTAAGTCCACGTGCACATGGTCGAAACGACGCGTCGTTGGGGCGAAGTCTGCCACGGGAGACGCTGTATGCTGATGGACTTTAGCTGCCTGACAACGGAGGCATGACTTAGCCCATGCGCCGACTTGCTTGTTGAGACCTCTCCATACGAACTTTTCTGCGATCATCTTCCTCGTGGTTCGGATCGAAGGATGAGAGAGGCCGTGCACTGCGTCGAAAACGGTGCGCTGCCACGTGTCGGGGACGAGAGGTCGAGGTCGGCCAGTGGAGACGTCACAGTAGATCGATGGGCCGTTCGTATTGAGCGGAATTTCTCGTACGACAAGACCCATCGGAGCTGACCGCATGTTGGGAATGCCGTCATACGTGAGCTGGGCTGCTGCCATCGCCTCGTAGTCCACACCATGAAGAGGTGCCTTGATTGCTGAGATGCCGTCTCTAGATAAGGTGTCTGCCACGGTGTTATTCTTCCCCTCTATGTATCGCACATCTGTGGTGAATTCAGAGATGTATGCCAAGTGCCTCTGTTGTCGCGGTGACCACGGATCGCTGATTTTAGAAATCGCGAAGGTCAGGCTTGTGGTCCGTGTAAAGCGTGAAGGTGCGGCCTTCGAGGAAATATCGAAAGTGACGAATGGCTAGATACATAGCTAAAAGCTCGCGATCGAAAGCGCTGTACTTTTGTTCTGCAGGTCGAAGTTTGCGACTGAAGAACGCCACTGGCTTCCACGAACCAAGGTCCTGTTCAAGAACGGCACCAATCGCTGTTCCCGATGCGTCAACTGTCAGTGCGGTGGGTCTGTCGGCGCGTGGGTGCACAAGCATCGTTGCCCTTGCTAGAGCTTCTTTGGCGGCGTTGAAAGCTTCTTCGAGGTCGCTCAACCACTCCAAGTTGACAGGATTGCCAGCCAACGCAGCGTAGATGTGACGCATGATGTGAGCAGCGTTCGGTACAAAACGATGGTAGAAGTTGACCATACCGGCGAACTGTTGGAGTCCCTTCACTGTTGTTGGTCTTTCAAACGTTCGAATAGCGTCTACCTTAGCGGGTAGCGGAATTGCTCCTTCACGTGTGATGTGATGACCGAGGTAGTCGATAGTCGGTGTTCCAAACTGGCACTTGCTCTCGTTGATCACCAACCCGTGTGAAGCCAGGCGCTCGAAAACTGTTCGTAGGTGCGACACGTGATCCTCGGCAGTTGCGCTACTAACCAGGATGTCGTCTAGATAGACGAACACGAACGTGAGTCCTTTGCAGACAGTGTCCATGAGGCGTTGGAAGGTTTGTGCTGCATTCTTAAGGCCGAAGGGTGTACGCAGGAACTCGAAAAGGCCGAACGGCGTGATGACGGCCGTCTTGCTGATGTCCGTTGGCGCGACAGGGATCTGGTGATACCCACGTACTAGGTCGATCTTCGAGAAGAGAGCGGCGCCCGCAAGTTGCGAGGAAAAGTCCTGAATATGTGGAACTGGATACTTGTCAGGCACAGTGATATCGTTAAGTCTCCGGCTTTGTAGATCGACGAGTAGTGCGTTGGCCTGTAGGAAATCTGCACCAAGAAGCGGTGTCCTCACATCAGCGATGATGAAAGGCCACGTGTAGTTGCGCCTGTCTAGACTGAGAGACATCTCTCTGGTTCCGTATGTAGCGATGTTCGTCCCGTTGGCAGCGACAAGGGAAAGCAGGCAGGAAACACGCTGACGGATGCTCCCGTGTCAACCAGGAAACGCTTGGCTGAGATGTCGTCCACGATGAACAACAGGCTGTTGCGTTGGCCGGCCGCCGAAGCTACTACTGACGACCGGCTCCGTCGTTTCCCGTGAACGTACACGGTGGTTTGCACTTCCTGGCCGCGTTGCCGAATCGCCGATGGTAGTAGCAGATGTCGGTCGCTATCGGTCGCGCGTTTCGTTGAGTGCGGTTGTTTGAAGTTGGTGGAGAGCGGTTATCTGCAGCAGACACCACGGATGCCTGTCCTCTTGCTTGCCACAGCGCATCGGCGGTCTTCGCGAGGGCTCGTGGGTCGTCGAAGCTGGCTGTTGTTAGTTGCATTCGCACGTCCTCTGGCATCGACTTCAGGAACAGGCTTTCGAAAAGCAGGCACGTTCTATGCCCACCGAGTAAGCCGAGCATCTCGTCCATCAGTTGAGATGGGCGCATGTCACCAAGACTGTGCATGCCAAATTCGAGCAGACGATCCGCTCGCTGCCTCGGCGACAGGCCGAAAACATCCGTTAGGCGTCGCCTGAGGTTGTCGTATTTGCCATGCTGTGGTGGATCTTCCAGTACATCAGTTACGCGCAGTGCAGTGGTTTGATCGAGTGCGGCGACCACGTAGTGATATTTCGTCACGTCCGATGTGATATTTTTCAGCGCGAACTGGGCCTCCGCCTGTTGTAACCACACCCGGGGTTGGTCGGTCCAAAAGACCGGCAGTTTCAATGCGACTGCGTTCGAGTCCGGCATTTCCATTGTGCTAGCCGTGCGCTAGCTGTGCAGTAGAGCATGACCGGCACGTTAAGCGCTGGTCTTCGGCTATTCAATGAATGTTCGGCAAAATGCAAATAACGTGTCTATTTTCGTATCAAAGTTCGGTTTCTCGGCTTGTGTGCGTGCTGCTTACCAAGAATCACAAGAAGTCACGTTAAAACAACTTTATTGATAGAGCGAAATGGCACGTGTGTCGATCGTTTGTAGCCGGAAATGCGAGAGTCACTAAGGGGTGCTATCATAAGTAGCCGACCGCTACAATAGACTATATTGTTATGTTCATGGTTTAATCCTAATAAAATAAATTTCTCTTTCTCGTTGATGTAGTGCTTTTTACATAAATAATTACAAATCAAAGTGCTTCACACATATTATTTATTATTATACCAAACTTATAAAACGCTCTTTTCATACATAAAAGCCTGCTCAAAAGTTCTGTACACAATGAATAGAATAATCATAGACAGTAAAAACAAAGCACCAAAATGATAACGTGATAGAAAAATTTTTTTTAGGTTTAAAAATGTAATAATAAAAAAAACTGACTAGAAAGAGTTAAGCACCAAAATGAGCCCGGAACAAATGTGTTTTTAGCAGCTTCTTGAAAGTGTTCAGTGTTTTTGCTTCACGAATGTGAGCTGGTAGCACATTCCACAACTTAGCTGCTGAACACTGGAATTCTCTGTCGCCGTAAGTAACTGTTCTAGCCCTTGGAACTTCCTAGTGTCACTGAATCCATGGATCGTAGCGTTCTTCTTGGTTGGTACACATTCAGCATGTCCGATATATATCATGGAGCCTGTCCATGATAGTTATAGCGTGTGTGTTAGTGCCCTGCGCGGGCCTAAAATTTGATCCCAAGCATGGCCCACAATTAGCAGTTAGAGTGGATGGTGACTATTGTGCTTATTACCCGTGAATGCGGACTATTTACATGTGAGCTCCGCACTACACACCCAGTCATCGATGCTATCTATCATGATGAGAGTAGAGAGGAGGCTGCATGGTTGTCTTGTCTCAGCAGTGCTAAATCTTCACAACCCTGTGCAAATATATACCCCTTTTTGAACTAGTAAATTCAAAACTAATTTAATTTATCTGACAATTTCATTAAAACTAAGTAAAAAAAAGTCTGCGCAAAGAAGCTTGTGTGTCATTGTGAATATTAGGTAGGTTCGACTTGAGTAAGGGCCTTAAAGCTTGTGTGTTTTTATGATATAAACCTAAACAATGTGATAAACTACATTAACATGAACAAAAAACATTGTTTGGTCAATAGACATAGCATTCTGTATAATGTACTCAGCTGTGACAGCAGTTATTGTTTCATATCCTTTTCACACACACTCGTATATCCTCTTGCTAGGTCATTAGCAGAATGGATTGAGCCGCGTCATGGATGCTTCTGCAGTGGCTCATGTGGGATCTTTCCCTTCCCCTGACATAGACACCAGGTAGATGGGACCAACAGCTTTAGTGTCTCTTCCAAAAGAAACGGACAAAGTGTGGTTAACGTAATTGCCCAGGTTTCGAAATGGCAGCAGGTGGTTTTGAACCCAGGTCCCTTCGACCGAAAAGTCTGATGCTCTACCACAGGTGGTTTTGAACCCAGGTCCCTTCGACCGAAAAGTCCGATGCTCTACCACAGGTGGTTTTGAACCCCGGTCCCCTCTGACGCTCTACCACGCGACCACCGCACCCCATTTCATATCCATGATATCTGGTAACATGTATTTTCATAAACACTTTCAGAGTACACAAGAAAAGGATCATGTTGTCTGGACAATATATTCCCATTGCATCTGCTTCCTGAATTTATGACATGACAGTCGGTGATTGTACTCCAACAGTCACACTCACAGATAGTATCCTGACATCGATTAAAGGCTTATCTCATAAGGGGCCATCTATAAAGTATGTTATGCTATTTTTCGACTTTTTTGAGACCCACCACCCCCTTGTCTGAGTGTGACATACTTTATGGATGGCCCCTAAACTGCAAGATTTACATATAGTTCATGCACTGTTTAGAAATCGATCCACTTACATTAAGAATTTGTACTTCAACTAGATCCGAGTTTTGGCTTGATGGCAGACAGTGTTTGACTTGATGGCAGACAGTGTTTGGCTTGATGGCAGACAGCGTTTGGCTTGATGGCAGACAGTGTTTGGCCAGCACAGTCCGCATCTCTTGTGCAGTTATGTATGCTTCAGTAAACACTTTCTGTTGATGAGGAAAATCAACTGCCTCTCGATGTTCTGCAGATTTCTCATGTTTGGCGAGGTGATCTTTTTGGGGGTTTGTAGCACTCTTTCCACATAATAATATATTGGTACTTTTCGCCTCAATGCAGAGTTTGGACTGAAATATGTTTTTGTTAGCATCACAAATGAGCCATAGATATATACAGTACCAATCAGCTTTGATTGATCGACTCAGTTTAAAAAAAATTTACTGGATGTTGACTCTGCACAGAGAACTTGATTTGGATGCAGGCACTGGGGTGTTGGCTCTACTCAGAGAACTTGGTTTGGATGCAGGCACTGGGGTGTCGACTCTACTCGGAGAACTTGGTTTGGATGCAGGCACTGGGGTGTCGACTCTACTCAGAGAACTTGGTTTGTATGCAGGCACTGGGGTGTCGACTCTACATGGAACACTTGGTGTGGACGCAGGCACTGGGGTGTCGACTCTACATGGAACACTTGGTTTGGATGCAGGCGCTGGGGTGTTGACTCTACATGGAATACTTGGTTTGGACGTAGGCACTGGTGTGTTGACTCTACATGGAACACTTGGTTTGGACGCAGGTACTGGGGTGTCGACTCTACATGGAACACTTGGTGTGGACGC
Source organism: Lamellibrachia satsuma (assembly GCA_033239005.1). Lineage (NCBI taxonomy): Eukaryota > Metazoa > Annelida > Polychaeta > Sabellida > Siboglinidae > Lamellibrachia > Lamellibrachia satsuma. The sequence continues at coordinate 5,897,960 of BSQZ01000002.1, read as the reverse complement.
AGGCGCTAGGGTGTCGACTCTACATGGAACACTTGGTTTGGACGCAGGTACTGGGGTGTCGACTCTACATGGAACACTTGGTGTGGACGCAGGCGCTGGGGTGTCGACTCTACATGGAACACTTGGTGTGGACGCAGGCACTGGGGTGTCGACTCTACACGGAACACTTGGTTTGGATGCAGGCACTGGGGTGTCGACTCTACACGGAACACTTGGTTTGGACGCAGGCACTGGGGTGTTGACTCTACATGGAACACTTGGTATGGATGCAGGCACTGGGGTGTTGACTCTACATGGAACATTACTAGGGTGTCGACTTTACACGGAACACTTGGTTTGGATGCAGGCACTGGTTGAGTACACACACTTCCAAAAAAATGACGTAATATTTGGTTGATATAAACATTTGTGTTTGGATTTGTTGACTGTAGCTGAGTTTTGTTGAAGTGACGATGCCTTGGAATGGTGTGTTGACATTGAATTGTCCTAGGAGCACTTGGATTGGTATGGTTTAATTCCATATATGCATTTAGCACTCGAGCTGAGAGAGCTGGGAGGCAAAAATTGCACAATGTCATTTGGTTCGTACACAGATCACTGATTGTAGTCGTACATTGGGACGACATTATACACAAAGCAGGATGCCCTTGCAGTACACTCGGGACAACTTTGGCATGCTATAAAGGTCGAATGCCTGGCATCACTCCCGGAAAGGCACAACATGTTGGAGGATTAACATTTTTTTTGGTATATTGTTATGTGACTTTGGATTAAGGTGTAGTAGAAAGATTTAAATGCATTGTGTGGTAAAAAAAAGTCACTGTTAGTTAAAAAAATGCTTCATTTCCTGGTTTATATTATTAATTGAAATGCTAATATCAATATATGAGTCCCTCTACTCTAAGCCCCTCCCTCCTCCCCTGACATTTGTGTATAGCACCTTGAGTCCCTCTACTTTAAGCCTGTCCCTCCTTCCCTGACAAGTGTGTGTATATATCACCTTGAGTCCCTCTACTTTAAGCCCCTCCCTCCTCCCCTGACATGTGTGTGTATGTCACCTTGAGTCCTTCAACTTTAAGCCCCTCCCTCCTCCCTTGACATTTGTGTATAACACCTTGAGTCCCTCTACTTTAAGCCCTCCCTCTTCCCCTGACGTGTGTATAGCACCTTGAGTCCTCTACTTTAAGCCCCTCCCTCCTCCCCTGACATGTGTGTATAGCACCTTGAATTTCCTTCTACTTTAAGCCCCTCCCTCCTCCCTTGACATTTGTGTATAACACCTTAAGTCCTTCTACTTTAATCCCCTCCCTTGACATTTGTGTATAGCACCTTGAGTCCCCCTACTTTAAGCAACTCCCTCCTCCCCTGACATGTGTGTATAACACCTTAAGTCCTTCTACTTTAATCCCCTCCCTTGACATGTGTGTATAGCACCTTGAGTCCCCCCTACTTTAAGCCCCTCCCTCCTCCCCTGACGTGTGTATAACACCTTAAGTCCTTCTACTTTAATCACCTCCCTCCTCCCCTGACACATGTGTATTGCACCTTGAGTCCCTCTACTCTAAGCCCCTCCCTCCTCCTCTTACATGTGTGTATAGCACCTTGAGTCCCTCTACTTTAAGCCCTCCCTCCTCCCCTGACATTTATATGTATATCACATTGAGTCCCTCTACTTTAAGCCCCTCCCTCCTCCCCTGACACGTGTGTATTGCACCTTGAGTCCCTCTACTTTAATCCCCTCCCTCCTCTTACATGTGTGTATAGCATCTTGAGTCCCTCTACTTTAAGCCCCTCCCTCCTCCCCTGACATTTGTGTATAGCACCTTGAGTCCCTCTAAGTTAAGCCCCTCCTCCTACCTTAACATGTGTGTATTGCCCCCGCCAGTTGAATATGAGGGCGCCAAACAACACGTCATGGGAAGGCCGGTTCGACTGGCGCCAGTCGTGAACGGCCTGCGTGTCGTATTTGTAACATTTGCTCATAAAAGCATAATTCAAATTGGCGTTATCTGCCATGATGGTGGCATCAATAACCCAGCACTGATTGTCTTTATACATGAGTGTCCGCCCCATACTGGAATAGTAGGGGCCTGATACACAGTCCATCCGCAGATCTCCAGCTGTTGGAGAAACTTCTCCATGAGCGTGTCGTGATGCATTATTCGGTGCCCCATGTTCTGGGGCAGACTTGTAGAAAGTGTCCGAAAGACTCAGTCCGCCAACAAGCGTCACAGCATTTGTCAGCATTGGGACAACCACGGGCGGATCTTAGCTTCGTGGCCACCGTACCGGCACGGATTTATAGTGAATGCATAAAGTTTGTGCCCGTCAGTAATGCTGTACCATCAGTTACCCAGCTATGTACTGACGGTACTGCCGGGAAGCACTGAGTCCCCGGCCGTCGACTGACCCATGCAATGCCACTGCCAGCGCAGATTTTGCAGCGGATATATCCTTCACAATACATTTGCCAACACTCAAAGGAGGATTAAAGCATCGGCTCCTCTCCTTGGCAAAGTTTAGGGAGGAAATAGCAAGAGCCATTATGGCCTTGTCAGAAGATTTCGAAAGTCTATCCAGTCTGCAAGATTTCATGACTGGAATTGACAGACAAAGAGATGGAACACCTAGTCCTCTCTCGCGTACTTCCAAATGAAAGAAAGCATTAACTGCATCATGGGGCATCCTAAGCCAGGTTCTCGGGCTTTGACGGACAAGCTTGTCTAGTCTCTTCAACACGGCGCTATTGCTCCGTGAGAGGAGTAGACGATGATATAACTTGGGAATGAGATGCGTTTTTTAGAATATACAAACTCTGTTGGGGTTTAAATGGACCACGGGTCAAATGGTTCAACCCTCAGGTGAGGAGCACCCGGGGAGAGGAATCAGACTCCCTCGCACTCACCGAAATCCCCAGGTACTTATAGCCTTGTGAGATTCTCTGCAAGAGACACGAGCGGGTTGGGATCGCAAACCCACTTCTTGCTTTCCCATCTACCGCAATCCTCAAGTTCTTCGATTTCTCTGTATTGAGTGTCAGACTGCAGTGCCGCAGGGCCCCGCTAAACTGGTCGCAAAGATGCTGGATGCCAATCTTGGATTCGGCCACCAGGACTACATCGTCCGTGAATGCCAAGTGAATGAGACGAAGGCCATCCTTGGTAACCTTTACACCCATCTCGTTGTCAAGAGACGCAACTGCCCAGTCGATGACGCAGTTGAACAGCAGCGGAGAGAGAGGATCTCCCTGTCGCACGCCCCTATTCTGCTGAAGGGGGTTGCCAGTTAGGTCAGCCACCTGTAGGGTAGTCGACGCCTCGGCATAGAGGCTGCGCAGGTATTCAGCAAAGGGCCCAGGCACCCCGATTCTCTTCACGGCCAGTAAGAGGGACTCATGCGACACCGAGTCAAACGCCTTAGATATGTCGAGAAATGCCAAGGAGAACGGTTTTACTTCCTCGCACTTGTCCCTAAGCAGGCACCTCAGGAGAAATACATTGTCAGTGATCCCATCTCCCTTAACAAATACTCTCTGACGAGAAGTAAATTCCAAAAGACCGGACAGTCGTTCGGCCAGTAGTCTATGAAATGCTCGACATATAAACGAGGAAATAGAAATGGGCATAAATTGGCCCGGTCCTTCTGGGTTTTCTGGATGAGGACCAGTCTGTTGCGACGAAAGTCAGCTGACTGGTACCCAAAATACAACCAGAGGTTAAAGTGCGCGAGGAGAGCACGAGGGTCAGTGTTCTTCGGGTCCCGCATCGAAACCTTGTCCGGGCCTATGGCCCCCTCCTTCGTCTTGCAAAGGGTTGCAAATAGTTCGGGCAGGGCAATCATACAGATGAGATCCCAGACTATTGGTCCCTGTACTTGTGGGTCACGATTATCAACTTGGGACAGTTCGCCGAACACCCGGCTCAAGAAGACGACCTGATCCTCCAGAGGGATGCTCGGGGTCTCCTCGTGCACCCAGTCTCCCGATAAAACCTGTTTAGCACAGGCCGAACGGTTCTTACAGAACAAATTCTGAATCCTCCTTGCATACTCAGTCCTCCATCACGCCTTCCTCCCTCCAGCTGCAGCTGGGCCAGCCGTCTTCACCTGTCGATCTGCTATTGGCTCCTTTCTTGTGAGGGGAAGGAATTGCTTCGCCCTTTAGCCATTCCAAATATTCATAAGTCATAAAAATAACCTTGCGTGAGCGCAAGCTCCTGAAATAATGACTCCCGCCATGAGACGAATCAGTTCCGCTCGTGAGGGTTAAAAAGATTATCCAGATCACCATTGTCCAGAACAGACCAACTCAGGTCCTCCTGCCCCGGATTACAAGACGGACTCGTTGGGACAGCAGAGTTTAAAACACTGCTAACATCATGCCTCTCTTCTCTTGCCGGTGTCTTGGTGGAACTGTTACATCGCGGTGTCTCATCCATAAAGAAAGACTCATCATCCGAGGGAGGGGTAGACCCCCACACCTCGGTCAAACCAACATCATTAACAGGTACGCAAGTCCCAATATTCGAATCAGTCTGTGAGGAAGCAGAGGTAGACCCCCTGCTCTCCTCATTATGGTCTACTACCTTGTTGGGAATCGAATCGGAGGATAGCAGCTGGTGGTGAGAGCGATGTTAAAATGCTCTTGTGTTTGGCGTTCCGCTTCATACCTTTGATCCCTTCAAAAGCTCTTTCTGGGAATAATTTTGCGAGCTCAATGTTCAGCTTGCGACAACCTTCTGTGGCCAACCGTTTCTCCTCCCGAGCCAGACTCTCCAGCTCACTACCGGACCAGTTTCTTGGGACCTTTACGCGATTTGGGGTCAGGAGTATGCCATCTTCTCCTTCTTTGTAGATGGCATACTCCTGACCCCAAATCGTGTAAAGGTCCCAAATCCCCGACAAATCACCGACACTGACTGAGGACGACACCGTCTCCCCTATCTCAGACGAGGAGTGGGGGACTGAGACTACAGCCTCATCCTCTCGTACCACCTCCTTACCATTGTGGTACTCGTGAGGCCCCATCACTCTCCGCTTTCAACCGATCTGTTATGGATATGTATTTGGCAGAACGCCTCAGGCATTTAATGGCGTCCGCCGTTCGATTCCGAAATTTCCGGAAAAGATCGAAATTAACGGATGGCACAGCGGCCTCCAACAAACGGATCTCCTCACGGGCCACGAGCACCGTCTCCTCATGGGACCACTTTCCTTCTTAAAAATGGGGACAAAGTCCCTATGATACTCAGTAGTATGCGAGTGATGTTTATGCTGCGACAGTCTACGAGAACCGCAGGTAATGCCGCACCATTCAATGCGCTTAAGGAGGCAGCGACCTGAACCTCAAAGCCAGCCATTAGACTAGCAAAAATCAAAGCATGCAAATACAACTCCACTGGGAAAAACCCCGCCCAACAGAGAAGGTCAGAACGTTTGGCCTGGTTCAAAGAACCAATTACCGGGTTGGACCACGTGGGGGCGTTCTGACAGCCCCTCCCTCCTCCCCTCACCTATGCCTGCTTGTATAGGTTGATTAGTATTATTCCTCATGTTGTTAATCTTGTGCTCTGTGGTAGTTTTATATTCTGTTGTGGGCGGAGAAGGTGGGATGGGTGTTAATTTGTTTAGTGCTACTAGTGTTAGTGATTGTAGGAGGTATTGGGCCGTGTTTAGACAGTTGTTAGTCTCTGTGTTAGTATTCTTACCTAGATACAAGCATATAAACCTAGACAACCACCCTCCTCTCTCCTCCCCCTTCCCTTCCCCCCACCCCTACATCCCTGTTACCACTGTCTGTCCATTCTGAGTAACCTGAGGCTGAGGATACCAGATGACTAGCTGCCCTTCCAGGGTTGGCTTCACAATTGTCTGTTTGCCAGGTAGGCCTCTTGCTTTCTAGCGGGGTGTTTGTTCATATGCTTGTTTTTTATTGTTTCTGACAGTAAGTTTTTTGTTACTTTCCTTTCATCTCTCATGGCATGTTGACAGCTTCCTAATTTCATCCCATCCCATCCTTCAAGTTCCTCGGATTCGAGAACAAGTGTTTCTTCGCAACCATTTCTTTAAAAGTGACCGTCAGCGGTCTTTGTTTTCCTGGTCTCTTATCTCCCAATCTTGTTACTTAAGCAAGCTTTCCAGTCCTTCTACGTCACATGCTAGAAATGATGCTGGATCTATTTTGTGGCTTCTACCTTCTAATAACATGTTCTACCAGCAAACTTGCCAATGTGTCTGCTCAAATGCAGTTATGTCAGATGATATGATTTTTTGAAAATTACACATATCTAAAATTACTGTGCCCTACATTCGTGTGTAACATACCAGGAAGTCTACCTGAGGCATGATCCCAAATGGGGAAGCTTTTTTCTGTGAAAGTGTCCAATTTTATGTTGCGGCACAATGTATATGTAAACCCATTATGGAACGCTCGTGCTTGTCACGTCATTATTATTTGTTTCACAGCCAAATCAAAACAGTGTCCTGCCAATAATAATAGCTGAAAACCAGTAACATAATTTAATTATAGATCAATTTTGACACTTGATAAATCATAGACCATGTACACTACATTTCTAGAGCATTGTGAACCAATGAAACCTACTTGCTGTTTCTTTAAATATACCAACTACTTATTTTAAAATTAATATTTATATAATTGCTTGATTTTTAACCAAATATGGTGCAGCTTTGTCCGAAAAGTGACATTTTGGCACATTTAACAGGATTTTTAGTGAATTCCACTGTGTCAGACTTTTATTGTTGATGTGACTGCTTTCGTGCTTCTACTTGATAGGGTACATGGCGTACTGCTTGATTTGGATACGCCACCATAAAGGGACATGACCAGATACCCGTTGCGGCCACATTTGAACATGTTGATCTACGCAATGCTTCCAGTGGCTGTGACACAACCAACATACTATTCTGTCCAAATTTGTTACACAATATCATCAATGCACTGGGCCACATAACAAATATCACCAATGACTATTCTGTTGCAAAATAGCTACCTGCTCCCTCACAAACTGGTGCCATACACCTTAATTTTTAGCAAATTTTGGCATCTGGTTTGTACCATGCTATTCGTGATTGTTACTGCTGTCTGCCTTTTCCAAGCAAACTATTCACTTTTCCTATCAACATGTGCCTTTGGGAATGGTTATATCTTCTGTAAACCACTTCGTAGTTAGGGTTAGCTAGGGAAGGGGTTAGCTAGAGATGGGGTCAGCTAGGGAAGGGGTTAGCTAGAGATGGGGTTAGCTAGGGATGGGGTTAGCTAGAGATGGGGTTAGCTACAGTTAGGCTTCCATACCTTCAACTTCATGTGTCCGTTCACTTACAAAGAGCTGCACACAACATGACATGGGTACTGAGACATGGTGAATAGACATTTATGAAAATTAACGTTGATTTTCCATCAAAAAATTTGTTTATTTTATGCTTTTAGCTTACCATAAACTCTTTCGGGCAATTTTAGCAGACAAAAAATGGTGTTTATCGACAACTAAATATCTTATTAACCATCAAATAGCTTAACATGTCAGCTGATGCACATCAAATTTTATAGCACAACATTAAAATGTACATTTATTTGAATTTTTGTACATATAGTAGATCAGTTATAGGATACCTCCTAAAGGAGACTATCCTGACATAGACAATGTTCTAAGTCAAACGCAAGCAACATGAGGCAAATTAGCAGCTGTTTTGATTTATTCGTGTGATTCTATGCTGGAGCATGTAACTGAGCCTATACACTGTCACTGCATGACTGTAGCCACATCTGAGTCAGCAATTGATAGCTCCATATTTAACAATTCTTTTGTGCAGCTTGTCCACATTACACAATCATTATTTGGTGACAAATACAAGTTTTTATCAGTATATTTTTGATAAAAAACACTCCTCCATGACTGTTAGATGGCTACCGCATTTCAGTTGCCAGGGTGCCTATTTGGGTTCAGCCTACTGTTACGTTTCCCATAAGAAAACGGGACCATAAAAAATTCTGAAACGTCTTTCTTGCCGTAGTCATCATCTCATTGACATGCTGGTCGAGTTTTGTCAAAATCACATATTTCTAACTTTTTTTAAACAGCTGAACGTGCCACACCCGTAAATATTTACCAATTTCTGCATAAATGACTACGCACACGTGCCTTGTGGCGAAAAAAATTGCCAAAAATCCTTCCGCCTATTTGAATCATCAAAAAAATCCACGGTTACACTGCTAACATGTTCTACCAGCAAACTTGCCAATGTGTCTGCTCAAATGCAGTTATGTCAGATGATATGATTTTTTTTTAAATTACACATCTACAATTACTATGCCCTACATCAGGAAGGTTAACTGAGGTATGATCCCTACTGTTATAATGGAGAATAAATGTAAAAGCCCGGGCCTATTTGCCAGACACATCAAAGTCACAGAGTCACATGTATGCAAAACAACAAAATGATCTTTGATTTCTATCAAATAGAACAGCATTTTTAGGCCGAGGTACATCGATATGCTGATTTCTTGTTGACATATCCAACTCATATTGATATGCCATTATGTTTAACCTTTTCTTTTAGAAGAAAGCCCTCCAATTCTCCATAAATCATAAATAAGTTTATTTATTAATTTGCATAATATCTTATGTATTCTAAAATGCCCTACCCTATCTCTGTAGTAGATTTTATCTGACGTAGCTGTCCATCTCTGTCTGTCGCTGAACAACAGCACATAAGTACTCGCTTGGACGAGATTCGTCCACTTTCTGAAGCTGAAGTGCAATTCCCACTCCACAGTTCTCCAGGTCATCCTTGCTTTTTTGGAGGGGCTCCACCTCAAGGCTGCTTCGGCAGATCGCAACTCTGATCTTGATTTCATTCTTCTTGAGTATAATTTTATGGTCGATCGTCATGCGGGTCGTAGTCTGAAGAATGCACCTCTGGCCATATTCATGCGATTTTTTATGTCAATATCGGCTCCTCCCTCTTTGCAAACTATGCTTCCCAGGTAGGTGAAGGTATCAGTGATTTACCATTACTTCTTGATCGAGATTGATACAGGATTTCTGTGGTTCTGTCCCATCCTTGGATTTCTTTTTGTTGATCTTGAGTCCTATCTTCTGGGTGATCTCCTTGAGTCTCTTCGTCCTTTCTTGCGCCAGCATAAATGACATATAACAATCTCTGTGGTGCTGCGTGTGTGTATGCGGGCTGGAGGATACAAACAATTTGGATGTTTATTGCATTGGCTTCTGCATCGCTCACATTTTTGCAATAACAAGGCCTTGAAATTATCCCTCCTGGCATTTCTGCAATTCTGCACTGACTGACTTCACACCAGCTTAAAGGGATCTTTTTATCAAGTGCCAAGCAGCTCACCATGGAAGATGAACCACAGAAGATACTATGTTGCTTAAAGTCAATCTGGGTACTTCTGACATGCTCATCAGAAGATACCACGTTGCTTAAAGTAAAGCTGGGTACTTCTGACTTTTTCTGTGAACCACTGAAGAAACAATGTTAATTAAAGTGAAAATTCAATATTTCTGGCCATCTGTGTAAACTACAGAAGATACAACTAGCATTCTATGTGAACCACAGAAGATACAATGTTGCTTAATGTCAAGCTGGGTTCTTCTGGCCTTCTCTGTGAACTACGTTCAGAAGATAGAATGTTGTTTAATGTCAAGCTGGGTACTTCTGGTCTTTTCTGTGAACTACGTTCAGAAGATACAATGTTGTTTAATGTCAAGCTGGGTACTTCTGGCCTTCTCTGTGAACTACGTTCAGAAGATAGAATGTTGTTTAATGTCAAGCTGGGTACTTCTGGTCTTCTCTGTGAACTACGTTCAGAAGATACAATGTTGCTTAATGTCAAGCTGGGTACTTCTTGTCTTCTCTGTGAACTACGTTCAGAAGATAGAATGTTGTTTAATGTCAAGCTGGGTACTTCTGGTCTTCTCTGTGAACTGCGTTCAGAAGATACAATGTTGCTTAATGTCAAGCTGGGTACTTCTTGTCTTCTCTGTGAACTACGTTCAGAAGATAGAATGTTGTTTAATGTCAAGCTGGGTACTTCTGGCCTTCTCTGTGAACTACGTTCAGAAGATACAATGTTGCTTAATGTCAAGCTGGGTACTTCTTGTCTTCTCTGTGAACTACGTTCAGGAGATAGAATGTTGCTTGAAGTCATGCTGGGTACTTCTGACTTACTCTGTGAAACCATGTTCAAAAGATACAAATGTTGCTTAAAATCAAAACAGTTTCTAACCACAGAAGGTACAATGTGAACCACAGAAGATACAATGTTGTGTAAAGTAGAAGCTGGGTATTTCTTACATTCCCCGTGAACCACACAGTTGCGTTATGATATGTTTTTACACCAGTCCTTAAACATTGTTATATCAGACATTTATTTTTGACAAAGTAATTCATTTCATTAGACTTAAATATTAAAATACATCTCGTCATGTCGCTCTCTATTAGTGACTACGCAATTAGTAAATGCTTTCACTAATAATTCATTGCAGGCCAGCCCATATATTGCGATTGTGTGAGGTGAGGACAGTAAGGGGAAGAAGTGTTGATTTTTTAATAATGGGTGGTGGGGATAATGCTATTACCAGTGTGTTAAAATACAATTAAATTAGGGAACAAAATATTTGGTGGTCGGGTCTGTGAAAAAAAATGTGCCTTCCACCCCATACATTTATTTCTGGAATAACCCTAAAGAAAATATCTATCTGTAGGATAGGTGTAAATATTAGTAACGTGGGTAAAAATAAATATACATGTCTCCACCCACCCACATTCACAACGTGTTCTTATGTATGTGCTGACAAATGTATTTTTTGTGTTTCAGATTCCTTTTGCTGATGGTACAGTTAGTCACATATGGGGTGCACCATTACCTGTGTCTGTCATTAATCACTATAAAGATGAAATCGTATTGTGTAGAATTTATTATTTGTATTGATCTTGATAATAAATACGTGAGAGGAAACAAGAATATATTAATTGTTTTTACTGTGTAGCCATTCACCATCACCATGTAACAGCCTCATGATATAATTGTAGGGCGCCGAAGTTCTAACCAGTGATTGCTAGTAGACCTGTGTCTGTGTGTTCAATAGACGGAATAGCCAACTGTGGCCGCATTTTGGCTATTCCGTCTACTGAACGCACAGCTTCCCAGCCGTTCCGCCAGTCTACATATAATTGCTTCCAATTTGGTGAATATATGCATTGTACCAGTTTATATATATATATATATATATATATACACACACACACACACACATGCCAGTAACATTGTTATATGGAACTCCCCCAATAACGTTTTTTCCCGTCCTTTCCAGGCCCTTCGCCTTCGGAGAATATTGTCATTCAATGTCGATTGACGCCCGGGCATACCATCCCATCGCCGGCGTCGTTGAGCGGATGACCATTAATGCAATAGCAAGGAGTTTAAGGGGTTCGGTAGCACATTGTGAAAATAACATCGATACCAGTTCGTTTTCTCAGCGTATTTAAAACGGCCTTCTGTTGGATAGTACAAGCATAATTGCACCGACGGACTTGGATACAGTGGCGCCATATGACGGATAAAATATCTGTACCCTAGAACCCCCAATCACTAGTCTGATTAAAACATGCGCATACACTGAAGGTTATGTTGTTACTTTATATCGAAATAGAATGCAGTTTACTTTATTTTAAAAGTTCGGCCAAAATCATCCCATATTGATCAGCTTCAGAATACTGTAAATTAATGTATAATATTATTATGTATAAATGCCAACGATGCAAAATGGAAATACTGCTTAAAACTAATACCACAAATTCAGCAATATTGGATCGTTGAATCATGGATCATGCAGGCCATTGAGGGGCATCGCTTCTCGGCCTTTTGGCTAAGATCAAAGTGTAGTATCTGTTCTTATCAGCTTAATATCTGATACGTTCCCCACTGGGGAACTTCGATATTAAACTGATTTTTGGAACTGGGAGAAGATGCAGGAGCTTGCTCCGACTTCTCCACGGGTTGGCCCGGTATTGCAGTACCTCCGGGATCGGCCCACTCCCACCAGGGAGTAATAAAAGCCAAAAATTTAAATCTTAAGTTACGAAATGTTTTCATTCCTGAGTTTTTGCACTTGTCTCAACTGTGTGTATACCTCGATAACTGCAAGTGAATCACTCGTACAATGTTTCGAAAAAGACAGCAAGCAACATGTACCTGTTTTTCATTATTATGTTCACGTTGCAAATAATAATTCGCAAGTTACTGCAACGATAATAAAATAATGTCAAGAACTTGCGGTATATGATCTGTCTACGAAAGTTGAGGCGGGACGTACTATTTATTTTACATACCGATATCGCGGGCGCGGCCGCGGCCGCATTAACGCACAATCTCACTGTCAGCCCGCGGGCCGCATGAAATAGCTCCGCGATCCGCAGTTGGACGGCTGTCCGCAGGTTGCCGATCCCTGACTACGGTTTATCAGTGGCGTATTTAGGGGGGGGGGACCATTGGACCATGCACCCCGCCGCCCCTTGGCTTAATTTGTTCCCGTATTTTTCCGTTGCGCTGCTACAAGATTACATGGGTGACTAGGCTTGCCCCCCACCCCACCCCCCGCGGCGAGATCCTAGATATTACAAAATGTCATATAGTGATACAGGAAGCGCCACATTTTCCTGCTTCCTGCTACACTTAACTGTGATAGGCATGGACTTGTCTTGCCTAGACATGACTGATTCACTGCGCACGGCCCTTACATTCAAGCGGCTGCTGTCGCGCAGACAGCTACAAGAAACCATTTCATGCTTGCTGCGATTTAAAGAAAACCGCGTTTTCCCCGATATCTAGCACTGGGTGGACATATCGCTCAGTTCGAACGTGTGCTACTGTGACTATCGTATGTGGACGCAGTAAGAAGCGGACAGAACAGTCACGAATTTCGCTCAGTAAGTACGTCAACGGACATGCGCCATTGTGTCCGTAACACATATATCATATCCTCTGAATATGGATAATTACGAGTCCTACTAGGAAATTGTGCTGAACGTTTATTCGAGTGTCCTTTTACTTCCCCTGGCGTAGACACCAGATAGAAGGGACGAACGGCTTTTAGTGTCTCTTCCGAAAGACATCGACAACTGCCCAAATTTCCTAAGATCCCCTGGTTCCGCTGCTGCTTTAATGCGCGCAACAACTGTCATGGATGACTGAGCACGGCCCTTCTATTCAAGCAGCTGCTATCGTGTCTGCTCGCCGTCTTTCTTGTTGGTTCAATTTGATAACGACGTATAAATATGTGTGATTCTTGTTTAATTAAAAAGTCTACTAAGGTTCCTCCCAAAAATGCGTCACGGTTTTGAGACCGAGACTGAAAGTCCGTAGTTATGAAGAACGACTGAAAGAATGTGGTTTAACAACCCTAGAAACAAAGCTGTTATGAGGAGATCAGATTTAAGTGTTTTTAAGATATTGAATAAGTATGACAATTTTTTTTAGAAATATTGTTTTCTCACCCAAGAAAGATAATAGATCTAGAGGACGCCAGGTAACATTAGTAGAGGATCAGTGTAGATTGGATATCAGGAAGTACTCGTTCTCACAGAGGACAATGGAACAAATTATCTACAGATTGTATAAATGCTAACAGCGTGAATATGTCTAAAAACATGGTTGACACATATCTCAGGACGGCGGATTACACAGATTAAAAATGTTGGACTCTCGATTAGCCATTGCCTTCCTTGTCGACTTCCATCTGGGCATTTGCCCTGGATGGTAATCTTGTTAAACCTTGTTAAATAATTGCTGTAAGCTTATGAACATTTGCACGAAGGAAGTCGCATGGAGTGCACATCACATTTTTGTTTTATGTCCATATATTAAAATATGTTTTGAGACGTAGTGAATTTCACACACGCATGCACGCGCACACACACGTATAAACGTGTATATATACATATATATGTATATATATGTATATATATATATATATATATATATCCTAGCTAACCCTAACCACGAAGTGGTTTACAGAAGATATAGCCATTCCCAAAGGGGTAGATTCACGGGAAAAGTGAACAATTTGCTTGCAAAAGACAGACAGCAGTAGCAATCACAAATAGCATGGTACAGACCGGTTGCCAAAATGGAAATTTGGTCAAAATTATGGGGTGTGGCACCAGTTTGTGAAGCATGTAACTATTTTGCACCAGAATAGTCATTGGTGATATTTGTTATTTGGCCCAGTGCATTGGTGATATTTGTTATTTGGCCCAGTGCATTGGTGATATTTGTTATTTGGCCCAGTGCATTGGTGATATTGTGTAGCAAATTTGGAAAGAATAGTTGTATGTTGGTTGTGTCACAGCCACTGGAAGCATTGCGTAGATCAACATGTTCAAATGTGGCCGCAACGGGTATCTGGTCATGTCCCTTTATGGTGGCGTATCCAAATCAAGCAGTACGCCATGTACCCTGTCAAGTATAAGCATGAAAGCAGTCACATAAACAATAAAATGTAACAAGTATGACAATGGAAATCTCTCAAAATCCTGTTAAACGTGACAAATTGTCACTTTTCTGACAAAGTTGTGTAAGTGTAAAGATGTACCTATAATTAAATTATGTGTCTGGTTTTCAGCTAATATTTGGACAGGGCATTGTTTTGATCTCAGAGGCTCAGTCTGTTCGAATAGACGGCGTCGAAGGCGGTCGCTCTCAGTACCCAATAGCAGTGCTTGTAGGACCAGTGCATCGTACATGTCACCCAGATCACAGTCACGTGCTATCTTGTGCAATGCAGTCAGGAATTCGTCAATAGACATATGACCCTGTTTTAACGTTAACAGTTGATGTCTCACCACCACAGTGTTGGTACAAGTTTTGCAGAAACTCTCGAATTTTGCTAACACATTAGCGTAATTCTGGTCCGATTCGCCCGCTGCGTAGGTAAACGAGTCATAAATACCGTTTCCCCTGTCGCCTATAGTACGTAGCAGCAACGCGACCTTGACCCCGTCATCGCAGTTGGCCTTTTCCGTTGCGCGAAGAAACTGGCCGAATGTTTTGATGTAGCGTTTCCACTGCTCTGGGAGATTAGCACACTCCGTGAGCGGCGCTGGAGCAAGGAACTTTTCCATCTTAGCATTTGTAGTTAGTTACAGTTATCATTTCCTCACCAGTGGCACCATGTTCGTGTTTGTTACGAATACAATACTTATGCGAGTCAAGTGATTTGTGTTCAAGATGGCAACTGTTCTTTTATTACCCAACTTCCACCGGGGCGACCGGGAGTAGCTATTCGACCAAGTGATAATAGTATTGTAGGGATCAGGTAATGTCAACAGGTACTAATGTCATTTACATCCGAATTATCGGATGTAAAACCCAACAGATGCAATGCCCGCTCATAGTCATCATAACCATGAATCGTAAAACGTTGACGAGATCACCGAAATGTCGTTGTTCAGGGTGCATCTGGAAAAAAGTAAAAAAAAATAAACAGTACGTGTAGTTATAGGTACATTTAACACACATATATGCTTTACCATGCAAAGTTATAGAACCGAGATGTAATGGCTATTGCAGTATGCATATGAAACAGTCTAATGCAACAATTAGCACCTTCCGCACCTTTCCGATAAAATAACGAAACCTTTACATTAATATCATAGCCAAACGGGATCGACTGAGTTTGGGGAGGGGAGGGCCTTTTGTTCGAATATTCATGCGTCCTTTTCATGTATATTGAGCTTGAGCTGGGGGAGGGGTGCTCACATAACATGGCCTGATACATTGACAGAAAGAAGTACTCTAGCAGTAACAGTGTGAGTAATTCCCCCAACACCTGTGACTGACAAACATTTTGGTTTCGCGCGCTTCACACATTTCTTGGGAATTTTGGACAAAAGGATATCTGAAATAATCGAAATATGCGTGCCGCTGTCCACGAGTGCTTGGCAATTTTGATTTTCCACTCTAACATTTAGCATGTTTTCCAACACTTCTGTCAATTTCAACGTTGTTTTCTGCACATTAGCTTTCCTGAAATGGGTTTTCTTCTCCCTACGTTGCCTGTTGAATCTCTTCGCCCTTTGACGAGAAGCTCTGTAGCACAATGTCGACATTCCAGGAGATGAAGGTACACGCCTGTTAGTGACCTACTTGTTGGAACCCAAAACAACTTTTAAAGTACCACACTGTGGACATCGGTCGTTCCGGTAGCCACGGTGTTGTTGTCCTTGGTTCCGTCGCGCAGCAGGTCTGCTCTCCCGATGGCTGTATTGATGCGCAGGCGGTCGTCCGTAGCTTTGTTGCCCTTTGCTTCCCGGCCCGTAATCCCCGACTCGGTCGAGCCGTGTGACGGCTCCCGTTCCGCTCGGCCGCTCTCCTGCCCCGTCGGCCCGCCGTCGTGTGTCGCCATCACGTCATTCATCCGTTCTGCTAGCCTTTTCTCGACGAAAGACGCCACCGAGGTGATCTGCTCAGTCTGTGTCGTCGGCGCAGACAGGGCAGCGTAGCAATTCACCCACCGTTGCAGGTTGCGACTGTTCCACAAATGGCGTCACCGTCGGATGCAATCCCCTAAGCACTACTCGCACTACTTGGGCCTGTGACATTTCCAAGCCGCGGGCAGCTTTCGTCACGTCGGCCGTGAAACTGGCGACGTTTTCTCCTGGTTGTTGTCCAAGCGTGTATAGGTATCGTTCTTGTCGCCATCTCTCGTGTTGCGATCGGGCGAAGCGTTCGCGGCATGCTGCTTTCGACACGATCCACTTCATTTGTGTGCTCGCTGGCATTGTCAGAAACCACGTTTCAGCTACTCCCGTGACGTGGAAAGCAAAAGCGTCACTATAGTGATCAACGGTCAGATTTTGCAGGCGGGCGTACCGTTCGAATGTTTGCGGCCACATCGGCGTCTTCGGTAATTCCGTCGAACTTATTCACGCCAATCAGCTTTAAATTGTTGCAGCTTGTTAACGATGCCTTCGATCGCTGCTGCCATAGCTTCGTCAACCACGTGCGTCGCCTGCCTTTCGTTTTCACCGTTCTTATCGCCCATCGCCGCGCTGGGCTCGGAATGTGCCATCTCGTATTCGTCACGACGTCTTTCTGTCGTCATCAACGGTCGGACATTTCGTGTCATAATTGCCCGTGTTTTTGGCAGGCCCGTCCGTCTTGGTTTCTAGCTAGAAGCTAGCATATAGATACTATCTGTAAACAGACAGACAAACACACAAATATGCTTAAGGCTCAAGTAATCAACGTGTATGATGTACCCTACCTCATTCTTCCACGAAACATCTGCAATCACCACCTGTTCATTGGTAGATATGTGGGTGGTGGCAAAAATGAAGAGATATGGTACACCTCTATCTACCACCACCCGCACAACAGCATTCCCATTCTTTTCATATGGTACCAGTCTACCTTTCCTGTGTGATGGCTCAGTGGCGTCGACATTATATTCGATTAAAGGGGAACTGAAGCAATTTTGTGTTATGCCGTATATTTAAATATATATTATCTAACTATGCATTAATGGTGACAGATACCTGCTAATTTATGAGATAAACTGAAAAGTTGATTTTGTTCGAGACAAAAATCGACAAAATGCATCACTGCGTATCGCCATCTTGTCGAAACGAGTGGTTTGAGTCGCGTATATCTAATCAATGTAAATTTTCGATTTTTGGCGATTTATTTCGTAAATAGGCATTCTGGAGCGAAAAAAAAGATATGGGTCTCTGTTATATATACAAGTATTTACACACGTGAGCAAAATAGCGTTTTTGTTCGTTCCAAATAAAAAAGTTAAAGAAATTACAACAAAACACACGAGACGCTAACCAACGAGAATATGCGATAACGTAATACCGGAACTATTTTTTATTTGTTGACAAGATAGATGCATCGCTTGTGACAGTTTTACCAGATCTGCAACTAGCGATTAGTGGTTTACTGAACTTCCGTAATAGTTGTCTATCTTTGGAGAAATGGAAACCACAGACGAAGAGTCTACTTCGACAGGCCACACGGAAATAACGGTTGACAGTCGTAAAGAGTCACCGAGTGTGCGAGTCACGCTCCAGACTCCAGAGTCCAGGTCGGCTTTGCCTTTGTTGACGTTAGATTTAGGAAAAATTACAACAGCGCTTTGACTGTCAACGATTCCTGACTAGGTAATGTGATGTGGTGAACCTGTGGAAATTGCGTCCCGATGTCTGCGCACGTTTACGTTGAGTCATCATGCTGCGCCGAGGAAGCTACCATGCCTAGGGCTAGGCTATGGCTATGTAGCACCGTGTGCCCGACCGCGTTGGTGCTTGTATCACCGTACGAAGGCGAAGACGATGATTTTGTAGTGATATGCACACACAGAGCAGTGCTAGATGTTGGTCTGCTGTCATTGCATGATTTGCGTGCCGACTCATTGATTCGTGGGCAGGTCAGTAATTCAATTGTTATCGAATCATTGCCATTTTAATAATCATATTTTTTCTGCATATTTCTTTTACCTAGCCCGAGGGCGAGGTCCGAACTACAATGGCAATGCAAGCAGGCTTTTCTCTTTATTTTGTATCTAATCTAATGAAGTGTACCGTGACTGTATTTTAATATTGTGTTTGATTTTGTGTTGAATAACATTGCTGACAATAATAACATGAGGGTTTATTTAATTCATTATGTGAATATATATATACATATATATATATATATATATATATATATATATATATATATATATATATATATATATATATATATATATATATATATATATATATATATATATATATATTATTCTTAAATGTTACCGTAATCATGATTGTAATAATGATTGTAATCATGACTACATTAGCAATTGTGATTGCATTAATTACTATAATCATGATTACATTAATATTCGTACTTGTAATCACCCCTCTCTGTAACACACCACAACACCTTGTTGTTTGGTGCAATGTAATAATTTAAATAACAATAATTAACTACTGACAGTATGTAATGTTCACAGTTTTGCAACTATTATGGTAATTATGGAATTAGTGCTATCAACTAACCCTGACAAATTATATTTCAGGCTCAGGAAAGGCAAGACAAGTAATCCCATCCTGCGATGTGGGAAGGATCTGTGATGTCTATTCTGAACCGAATTGAATTGATGGAAAGTTTAGCTATGGAGATTGACCTGACACAGGTGAGTGTACCAATAGTCTGTTATAGACAAATTGTGAGGCACCCACAGTATGCAGCAGGTCGAAAAACAACCTGGAAAACTAAAAAAATTCCCACTAAAATATTAATAACTGAATGATGTGAATGTCTTCTTATCTATATCCCATTTCTGTCAACAAAAATGTTACCTGCAGCATCTTGCATGTCACTACACACAATTTCATTTATATTGAGACCAACATAAAATATATCAAACGTTTATTCACATAGTAAAACAATTACCAAAGAAATAAGGCTATTAGAATGACTGAAACCTAGACTAAACACTGACTAAAAACAGTGACTTCTACCACTGGGAAATACAACCAGGAACATGGATATCACAGTTACACACATCATTATTATGCCACAACATATCAAATATACTGGTAGTTTAACTTAGGAAATAATTAATCTTTATAAAGCCAAGGCATTTTAACTGTTTCACCATCATCATCTGTACCAATGGCAATAGACGACTTGTTTTGATTGGACAGTAAATGTACACCAATCATGTGTAACAATATTACTTGTTCTGACTGACAGTAAATGTACACCAATCATGCATACCAATACACTACTTGTTTCTACCAACAGTAAATGTACACCAATGATCTCATTCTGGAATCTGCACCATTTCAATACTTCTGACAGTAAATGTACACCAATCATGTGTATCCAATATACTACTTGTTCTGACTGAATCTACTACTTGTTCCTACCGACAGCAAATGTAAACCAAGCGTCTCATTCTCTACCAAATACGCTACTTGTACTGACAGTAAATGTACACCAATCATATGTATCAATACACTACTTGTTCTGACTGATAGTACTTGCACACCAACCATCTGTTCCAATACATTACTGGCAGTAAATATACACCAATACACTACTTATTCTGACTGATAGTACATGTACACCTAGCATATTCAATTCATCTTTCACTCATCCAGGGGTAGAAATCAGCACACTTTCCTCTGACAGACACCCCAGTATCCGAAAGTCCTTGGCTGATAGATCAGACATGAGTACAACCTGTGTCACAGTTTATGGCTGTTTGGTGTGTGGCAGGTGCAGAAAAGTGACATAAGTTTTTCTCACGAATGACAAACTTCTTCTCTTTCTCATAGGTGTCGGAGCTGCTTGAGTCATCCTTGGTTATGTCGCTGTTATCACATAGTGTGCATCATCTGCATCAATGTCTTTATTCTCACTGAATCTGATGGAAGCTTCACATAGGAGTAGTCATGATCAACGTTCATTGGTGCAATAATGTCATCCATGACTACAGCAGCATTCGCGAAGTATCGCACTTGAAATATCGTTACTGGATCGATTTGCATTTCAGCATCAGTTGTATGTGGTGCCACAGCAGTAGTAGCAATGATGGCACTAAAGGTGACATCCGTAATGTAAAGATTGACGGCATCACCCATAGCGCTGGATGCTTCAAAACTAGTACCTGTACTTGTACAAACCAATGGTGAATCCTTCATCTGAAAAGATTACACATACAGTGACTTGAAAATTTTACAAAATTCATCTTTTGCATAATAAAAATGAATCACAATGTGAGAAATTTTCTCTTGTATATATTATTTTTAGAATATAAGAGTGCCAATGTCATATAGAATATATAAAGTAATCAACCACAGGGAAAAGCATTTTCCCTATGGAGCCATGTTAATTCAACCAATGGGTCTTTCACTGATCTCTTAAGGTAGCAGACCCCCAGTAAAATATTACGAAAAATTTTTTTTACGTTTTACATATTTTACCATATATACTTTGATTAATATGTTTTCTTTATGAATTGTTTGATTTAAGGCAAAATATTAGTTATAACTATCATAATTTTAATAGTTAAATTGCCACTTAAATTTAATATCACTTCTGATTCTCCCTAGCAACGTGTTTCGCCCTTGGATACATATATTTCTGTTCGGTCAATTTCAAAAATATTTAAACAGCAAATTCAGAAAAGACTATAGATGACAATGCAATCAGACAACCATGGGCTCTCTTATATCTGAGATTTTGGTTAGCCATTTACCGTGCTTGTATAAATCTCCATTCTGAAGTGTTTGATTGTTGATTTTCATCGTGAATCATCTGCTGATCTTGACTTCAGCCAACGACAAAATTCACATTTATGTGTATATAAAGGATTGAATTATTGGCTGAATGACAATGGGTGATAAGAAACGTTCTGGAAGAGCGAAAAAACGTAACTTTTGTGGAGTAAAACCAAAGCGAAAAAACAAGATAGCGGCGCCCATGAATTGTCATTGCCCAACAATGCTACTTAACTGAAGATTTTGACAAATACCTCGACGTTGAGCACTGATGAATCGATTACAGATGTACAGGAGGGATTCATACTGATAGACACCAGTGTTTTGTGTGACTTCATCTCCAGAACAGCGAAGAAGTGCCACATTCAATTGAGAAAAGGCACATTTTAAGTGGATATTCGACTTTTCGGTCGATTTTCTCAGGATCAATATTTTGCAATTATTATAAGTTTTCAAACATCATAACTTTGACATTTTTAGAGATATGTACTTAAAATTTTAAAGAGACATACATAAGATGCAGCTTGAAGGGATGACGAGTGCATTTAGCTCTGGTGTGTTTACAATTGGTGCATCATGTGTTTGAATTTATAATTAGGTTGGATTTTGTTGAACATTTGAATTTTTGTCTCTAACACTTGCAAATATTATTTTTTGCAGCATCCTTTCGTCACCCCCTGCAACTGTGTATAATAAAAGTTGCGTGTTAATTTAAGTTAATCTTGACTTGTACTTTTCAAGATATGTTGTTTGAAAATGTTCATATATCTGGTCTATTGAGGCCATTTTGGATGCTAATTTGCATAATTTATGCAAAAAAAGTTAATTACATAAATGATGTATGGTCATTCTAATGGTCTAATAGAATTCTGGTAATGACTTACAACCTTTACTGTAGTTCCGTTGGGGGTCTGCCACCTTAATGTTTTTAATGAATCTGTTTGGTCAGTTTGATGAATACCACTGGTAACGTAACCAAACGCATGTAACCAAAATTGTAGCATCCTAGCTCCAAAGTGTATTATATTATCTAATCAACATTGCACTGTTTTCAATGGGCCAGGGAGGTCAAAATTCTATAAGGGGTCCAAATTCCATAACAAAATATGGACCCATAGGTATACTTTCTATGGGGTTCCTTATTTTATATCTGACACTCTATTTAGATAACATAATGCATGAATATTGTTATTGGACCAAATGCAGATCTATGCTTGTGACATCTTTACCTTATAAATGCTGCACGCACACACACATACCTGCCCACACGTATATATATATATATATATATATATATATATATATATATATATATATATATATATATATATATATATATATATGTAAATATATATATAATTATTAGGTATTATACTGAAAGCATCTGCTAGATAGTATGGTGCATGGACAAAGGCCCCTCCCAACAAAAGCCCCACAGACATAAGCTTGTTTCAGTTCAATTATACTGTTCATGACTGTTGCTGTAGTACACAGAGACAAGATATTGTCATGAATATACTTCAGGCATGTGGTCAATTCCATTCCGGAATTGGAACTGGCCCTCAATTCCAGCTCCGGAATTGGAATTGACTTCAAAAATTTTTTTTAATTGGAATTTTTTGAATTTTTTTGGGGAATTGGAATTGATTTTGTTGGAATTATTGACTTGATACTGTTAATTTTACCCTTATATTTACTTATATTACTTTTAAAATCATATTTGTATGCTATTAGCATGTCACCCTGAATCTGGTAACAGCCAGGAAGTTGTCAACATTACAGCATAGACACTGTCTACTCTGGTATTGAAACATTGTGACCAAGAACAATATAATCAAACATTTGCATCAAAATGAAATACTAAGTTACTGTAATAGACAGTAAAACCAAAATCAGACCATTCAAGCCTCATTTTCTTTCTCAGTGTACAAGGTTTATTTACAGAGATTCCCATTTATGGGCACCTGCCTGCTCATTCCCTTTGTGTGAGAGAGGAAGCCTGCCCCACTTGAATGCAGCCCCTTTTTATCCAAGCCTAATGTTCAGCCCACAAGTTTCCCATACTACACATGTCACTGGTCACCTGTACAATGCTGTTACATGTGGCTGTAGGGTTTGCCCTTTGTAGTAATTAAAAATGTCCCCATGGAGAATACATGTTGGAGATTAGGATGTTGAAGACTCAAACTTTCCAGTAAATTTGATGAAATATCAATGATACCACAACTGATAGCGATATAAATCTGCCTCCTAGTATATTTGCTCCCCAGTTTGCAGTTTTATCATTATTACTACAATAACATAACATTCAATGACAAGTCGAAGTCACTTTAGCCTAATGCAATCGCCTATCCCCTGGAGTGTGTATGAGATGATCTTGTCACCAGTTGTCTTCCAGGTATCATTGATAGTCAGATCAGTGGTGGAAGATGGGTTCTTGGTGTGATGCTTCCACAAACAGTGGTGGACAGTAACGAGTCAGAGATCAGCTGGTTTGGAGTGCAGTTGGTATTAGCTGCCTTAGTTTTCAGGTCTTCACGGACCTTGGCAGCTTCTATCTGTGCCGTGTCACCATCATGGTTGCAGGCAGTCTTGTTGATCACATTCTGGATCTGGAGATCAGATCAGTGACCACAGCACCCTTGCATGATTAGGATCGATGCTGGCTTCACTCCCATTGAAGAGTAACCTTGTTGGTCCCCCTTCTTGGTGTAGGAATGACACTCAAAACATAGCTTCTGACCTCCTCAGATGCTAGTAGTAATTTCCATGATGAAGTTATAAGTGTTTTCTGACAACTTTCTTGTGGCTGCTATCATGATATGTGGATCACAAAAGGAAGTTTATATTGCGATTGTGTGAAGTGAGAACAGTAAGGGGAAGAAGTGTTGATTTTTTAATAATGGGTGGTGGGGATAATGCTATTACCACTGTGTTAAAATACAATTAAATTAGGGAACAAAATATTTGGTGGTCGGGTCTGTGAAAAAAAATGTGCCTTCCACCCCATACATTTATTTCTGGAATAACCCTAAAGAGAATATCTATCTGTAGGATAGGTGTAAATATTAGTAACGTGGGTAAAAATAAATATACATGTCTCCACCCACCCACATTCACAACGTGTTCTTATGTATGTGCTGACAAATGTATTGTTTGTGTTTCAGATTCCTTTTGCTGATGGTACAATTAGTCACAAATGGGGTGCACCATTACCTGTGTGTGTGTCATTAATCACTATAAAGATGAAATCGTATTGTGTAGAATTTATTATTTGTATTGATCTTGATAATAAATATGTGAGAGGAAACAAGAATATATTAATTGTTTTTACTGTGTCGCCATTCACCATCACCATGTAACAGCCTCATGATATAATTGTAGGGCGCCGAAGTTCTAACCAGTGATTGCTAGTAGACCTGTGTCTGTGTGTTCAATAGACGGAATAGCCAACTGTGGCCACATTTTGGCTATTCCGTCTACTGAACGCACAGCTTCCCAGCCGTTCCGCCAGTCTACATATAATTGCTTCCAATTTGGTGAATAGATGCATTGTACCAGTTTATAGATATACACATGCCAGTAACATCGTTATATGGAACACCCAAATAACGTTTTTTTCCGTCCTTTCCAGGCCCTTCGGAGAATATTGTCATTCAATGTCGATTGACGCCCGTGCGTACCAACCCATCGCCGGCGTCGATGAGCGGGTAACCAGTAATGCAATAGCAAGGAGTTTAAGGGGTTCGGTAGCACATTGTGAAAATAACATCGATACCAGTTCTTTTTCTCAGCGTATTTAAAACGGCCTGTCGGATAGTACAAATAATAATTGCCTCGACGGACTTGGACACAGTGGCGCCATATGACGGATAAAATATCAGCACCCTATAACCCCGAATCACTAGTCTTATTAAAACATGCGCATACACTGAAGGGTATGTTGTTACTTTATATTGAACTAGAATGCAGTTTACTTTATTTTAAAAGTTCGGCCAAAATCATCCCATATTGATCAGCTTCAGAATACTGTAAATTAATGTATAGTATTATTATGTATGTATGCTAACGATGCAAAATGGAAATACTGCTTAAAACTAATACCACAAATTCAGCAATATTGGATCGTTGAAAAAATTCATGCAGGCGATTGAGGGGCATCGCTTCTCGGCCTTTTGGCTAAGATCAAAGTGTAGTATCTGTTCTTATCAGCTTAATATCTGATACGTTCCCCACTGGGGAACTTCGATATTAAACTGATTTTTGGAACTGGGAGAAGATGCAGGAGCTTGCTCCGACTTCTCCACGGGTTGGCCCGGTATTGCAGTACCTCCGGGATCGGCCCACTCCCACCAGGGAGTAATAAAAGCCAAAAATTTCAAATTACGAACTTCTTTCCATTCCTGAGTTTTTACCCTTGTATTACCTGTGTGTAAACCTCGATAACTGCAAGTGAATCACTCATACAATGTCTCGAAAAAGACAGCAAGCAACATGTACCTGTTTTTTATTATCATGTTCACGTACCAGAGGTAGCAAATATAATTCGCAAGTTACTGCAACAATAATAAAATAATGTCAAAAAAACTTAGTGCAACGATAATGCAAATAGGACTACACCGCAACCTTAAACTATAACTAACTAAAATACTCGTGGCTGTTCGAATCTCACATCAGGCAAAGATGTGTTGCTCTATTATAGTATACTGATTTTTAAATATACAAGTTTTAGATTCGAAAACAATATGATCTATGTTGTCAAATATACATGCTGTGTGATACGGGAATAACGCAGCACACATTTCCTAGCTGTCTCATGCACGATCTCGCTGACCGCATGAAATAGCCCCCCTCCCCGCTGTTGTCCGCTGTCCGCAGGTTGCCGATCCTTGACTACAGCTTATCAGTGGCATATTTAGGGTGAAGCCATTGGACCGGATCGGATTTTATTGCGACATCTAGCATTGGTCCAAAAGACTTTCCTTATCTAGACATGACCCATCCACTGCGCACGGCCCTTTCATTCAACCGGCTGCTAGCGCTTAGACAGCTACAAGAAACCCTTTCATGCGTGCCGCAATGTCCCTGATCTCTAACACTAGGTGGTGCCGAACGTAGACATATCGCTTAGTTCGAACGTGTGCTACTGAGACTATCGTACGTCGATGCAGTAAGAAGCGGACAGAACAGTCACGAATCTCTCGCAGTAAGTACGTCAACGGTCAAGCGTCATTGTGTCCGTTACACAGATATCATGTTTAGATCTCAGTCCTACTAGGAAATTGTGCTGTAGGTTTATTCGAGTGTCCTTCTCCACAGTCAGTGAGTCCATGACAGGTTTCTTCCATTCCCTGCGTGGGATCTTTTACTTCCCTTGGCATAGACACCAGATAGAAGGGACCAACGGCTTTTACTGTTTCTTCCGAACGATATCGACAATTGCCCAGACTTGGAAACGGCGGAGGTGGAGTCGATCCACCGTCCTCTCGATCGACAGGCGTGTGCACTAGCTACTAGACCACCGCTCCCTTCTGTGGTGGTTATATAAATGGGGTCGTCTCATGACCCTCTAAATAGCTCGTTCAGCTCGTTACAATATCATCAGTTGTTTACAAGTAAATGGTGTAAAGGGTTGAACAGGTTACACACGATTGAATTAACTCGTATATCTGATATCGAGATTGTAGACCATGCAATTGTGGCATATATAATATAAGCAGGTTTTTAAAGCCTTTCACACGGGCAATGTGCACGTGTGAAAACACGATGGGCCACTGGGACTCACGATGGGCCACTGGGACTCACGATCCGCCACTGCTATTCAAAGATCGCGAAGTTCTTGCATACGTTACCGTAGTGAAATTAACTGTAACAAGAAATTAAAATTAATAACTCGTAATAACAATACACAATTACGACGTTATTCCATTGGGATAGCCGGTACTCGGTAGGATTGCCCCGGTCTTTGCATTTGGGTCACGTGCTCATGGTATAAATTTCCTTCAACCTCGAGTGCACTGATTGATCAATTGAAGCGTTAATGTTTATTTCAAAGGATACGCGTGCGTGCGTGCGTGCGTGCGTGTGGGCGTGCGTGCGTGCAGCCACAGTGTTGTATTACATGTGACACATTTATATAGTGGCAGTGTTGCGGGAGTTGATCATTAGCTGTTGATTAATTAAACAATTGGCCGATCATGCAATTAAGGTAAAAATGACACATTTTCCAATGATGGTTTACGTTCACACAAAGGGCGGTGGCAGTAACTTGTTTCGACTTATATGTTGTATTGGTAGAACTATTGCATAACCCACAGACCGATTTCTAATAAGTGATAAAATCGAATCAAAATCATTTTAAAGAAAAAAAAAACCCAAAGGTACTTATGTCAACGTTATTTAATGTAGTCCTAGAATGTGGAAATTCACCTATGATCCCACGAAAGTTTAGTGCGCGCAGCAACTGTCGTGGATTACTGCGCACGGCCTTTCCATTCAAGCAGCTGCTATCGTGTCTACCCGCGCAGCAACTATCGTGTCTCCGTTTGTTTGTTTTTGATAACAACTGTAAAGTCTCCTTTATGGGGACAACACACAACTACTCGGGTTCTCTCTGTCACACACGCAACACGCACGGACACACGAATTGTGTACGCAGGAAACATTTGATGCTAATGAGTCATGGTTTTATGTTCACTCTAAATAACATATGAGTTGTGTAACCACGCAGTCACGTAAGTTTAGTTTCACGACTGCTGTCGTAAACGTTATCAAAATAGGTGATCAAGTTGCCAGAAGCAATGAATGGGTGTAGAATATCAACCATTCATGTGGCAGCGACGGCAGCGCCGGTGTCAGATGGTTGTTCGACCAGTAGTAAAAAGACCCTGTCTCGCTTTAGCGGTGTCGTAGAAGATTACACGAACAACGGCAACCACTGCAGTCTTTGCGTCCGCACGAGGCAACACTATTAACACTGTCCCGGGGATTTCTGTAGAAGCCGTGGTTGACAAATTTGACAGATACGCTGGCAATTTTTCTGGGTCATATGGTCCTGGTATAAATATCCTTCAACCTTGATGCACTGACTGATTTACTGAAGCGAGAACAATTAATTCAAAGGATATACGCGCTTGCGTGCGTGCGTGCGTGCGTGCGTGCGTGCGTGCAGCCACAGTGTTGTATTACATGTGACATATTTACATGGTGGCAGTCTTTCGGGAGTTGGCCAATCGTGCAATTAATGTAAAAATTGCATATTTTCCAATAATGGTTTACATTCACACAAAGGGTAGTCGCACTTGTTTCCACATATATGTTGTGTTGGTACAACTATTGCATAACCCACAGAACGATTTCTAAGAAGTGAGAAAATAAAATCAAGATAATTTTAAAGACATTAACCCTCAGAAAAACCCAAAAGTACTTATGTCATCATTATTTGTTGTTGTCTTGGAATCTAGAAACCTTCACCAGTGATCCCTCGACAGCATAATGCGCGCAGCAACTATCGTGGATGACTGCGCACGGCCCTTCTATTCAAGCATTTTATCTCGTGTCTGCCCGCCGTATCTCCAGTTGTTTGTTTTTATAACAACGTATGTGTGACTCTTTTTTTATTAAAAATGTCTCATAAAGTGCCGCCCCAAAAAGTGCATTACGGGTTTGCCGTAGCCACTCTAAATAACCACTGGTGTGGCTATTTAACAACGTAGTTATAACAGTTTCTGCACTAAGACTTATCAGGCGTTTATGAATCCTCATCAGTGTTAACCTTTCTAAACTCTTTCGTGTCATCTGCAAATGTCAGTACTTTACTTTTTCTATTGTCGTCCAAGTCATTGATATAAATATTAAGAATAATAAAGGTCCTAACACTGATCCTTGTGATACCCCACTAAATACTGATTTCCAGTTTTTATTGTTTTTTATTGTGTGTGTGTGTGTGTGTGTGTGTGTGTGTGTGTGTGTGTGTGTGTGTGTGTGTGTGTGTGTGTGTGTGTGTGTGTGTGTGTGTGTGTGTGTGTGTGTGTGTGTGTGTGTGTGTGTGTGTGTGTGTGTGTGTGTGGTGCGCGCGAGCCTGCGTGCGTGGTTGAATCTCACGAACCGTAGGCACACGGTTTTCGGGCGTCCTGTTCATGGAGAAAGGTGTTTAGCGGCTATCCCTGTAGTTGGACGAGTAGAAAGGATCTAGCGCTATCAGTCCATGTATAATGTTCCATGAGTGTGACAGACATTGCGGGCTGTACGATTTAATAAAGGTTCCATTTTGTCGTTTTTGCTATGTTTTCTCTAACTTGTTTTCCCAAACGTTACCCACCTCTAAGTAAACACACACGCATACACCTACACGAATGTCACTGTAATCGAACCGGCAATGTTCAAGGATTTATATGGTACCAAAACTCTGAACCCCAATGTGATTTTTCACGAGTTTGAACGAGTGTCCACCAACCCCGCAATAGTATGCTGGAAGGGCAACGATTTAAATACACCAATTTTAGAGCATTGTGGGACTTATATAGAAACGAAACCACACTGTTGCAACGACATATTCGTTTCTATAGTCGTTTCTATGGCAGCGAACACAGGAGTTGATAGTGTGTGGATGGGCTCGTCCAAACTTTCAAAACACTGCCGGACTCGCTAACTGAGCCACTGAAGTTCGATTCGTATGCAGCATCATCCCCGTCCTGAGGTTGTTCTGTCATCATGTGAACTGCCTTGTAGCTGTACCAACATAACGAATAGTCAAGGGCAGCTTACCCTCTGCCGATGTAACAGCATATCCCCCCGGGTAGCTTACCCCCAGGGGGGAAGATGCACTAGGAAATCTTCGTCCCACCCTGGTTATCTTACTCCTTTCCCAATACCCAAGTTGTCTTGGCTCAAAACTATCACAAGAGTCTACAGCCCATACTGTTTCATGGTAATTAAAGTCATGGGGTGTCTGCAATCACTTTCATGATGTAATAACTTGTAATTATGAGAGAAAGTCACGTTTAAAAAAACATTTAAATAAGTCACAAACTTGAGTACATTAATGCATTAAGTGTCTACTCTGATCACACAAATTTGGGATCAAATGATTATTTTTTGTGGAGTTAATCATGGTCAGCTGCCTCAGCGACACACAGTTCTCTTCTCAAGGAACTGAGGTATGAATACAAGTTTCAAGGACCCGCCTTTGTAGAGTGGCTTGAGAAAAGAGTTTTGTTGTTGAGGAGGCCGATCATGATATACCTTAGGGTATCTTCCCCCTAGGGGTAAGATGTCCATGGTTGAAGATACCCTGTCACACGGGGTCTGGTCCACTTGTGTGTTCTAGCTATTACTGCATAAACGTTCGCATCTTCACTGGATATTTAGTACATAACATGACATGAAATGACAAATCAAGTTGGCACTCCCTATATTTACTAATACAATTCATTTGACGCAATACCTGTTTGCACTGTTTTCTTTTTAGTGGTAGTATTCTTTATTTGTTGGACATTTTACAAAAACTGTGCCAACGGTTCATCAGATATATATGTATGCATATATATGTATATATATATATATATATATATATATATATATATATATATATATATATATATATATATATATATTCATAAATATAATCTCAAGAATTATATATATATTATATATATACATATAAACATATATATATATATATATATATATATATATATATATATATATATATATATATATATATATATATATATATATATATATATATATATATATATATATAATATATATATATATACGGTCAATACATTCGTCAAATAGGGCCATATATACATGCAAATGCAATAAGCAAGGCTTAAATCAAATCATTCCATTTGTTTCAGACTCACACGTTAACTGCGTGACCCAACGATGCGGCGCTACATTACGTTCATAACTCTAGTCGCAGTCAGTCTTCGTGGCTTCTTAGCGCACGGGAATCTATGCAACGTGTCACGTGATTCTAGAGGTTCGGCGATTTCCAGCGAGAAGTGGCATGATGCCAGCAACCAGGTTCACGTTAAGGTCGACTGTAGCTCACGTGACATGGTTCAAATCCCGATAGGTGTCAGTAGTGACGTCACCGAGCTGGACCTGCGGGGAAACAAAATAGATTTCGTTAAGGAAAATGATTTCATGAGCATGGTAAATCTGCGTGTTCTGATTTTAGCAGAGAATTCCATCAGAATGCTCCAAGGTCGATGTTTCCGCCATCTCAGATACCTCGAACGACTTGACTTAAACGACAACAACATCGATTTTTTTAATTCATTTGTTTTTGTCGGACTGCAATCGCTGCGCGTGCTCACAATGAGCGGGCTGCGGCTAACTTCTTATCCGACGGAGTTTGTGGCGTACACAAGCGAACTGCGAGTGTTGTCTCTGAGTGTCACAGGAAACGCCCCCATCCCGGCCGAATACGCCCGTCTGCATCGACTCGAGGTGCTTGACTTTAGCAAGGAAACAGTGGAACTCGCGAAGTTTACGGCCGCCATGTTCGACGGTATACGAGATTGTAACGTCACAACACTGTCTTTCCGCAACATGAATGGTTTGTTAGAAATCGAGGCGGACGCCTTTTCAAACATGCCAAACACGCGATCCTTGATCTTTGCCTGCAACGACCGCATGTCGTTCATGAAGACGGTGGCGGCCCTGGCGGTGACGACCAATACTAGCGTTGACACCGTAGTGTTGGACAGTGCGAGGGGCGACGCGATGGCCATGTTTGACGAATTTACCTTCTGCACGCCGTTCTGGCGACGCGTGCGTAGATTCAGTGCCAGAGACACGCGAGTCGGTGGGTTTACATTCCACGAAGTCGGCTGCTTATCGCAACTGCGTCAAATCAACTTTGACTACAACTCTGTAATGTACAGTACTCCTAGGAGACCCAACCTGACTGCCGTCTTTCCAAGACTAAACGTAATCAACATGAATCATCGCACAACCACAAAGCGCTATTTCTATGCAAAGTGTTTCTCGCGGGATTTTAGCTTTGATGCTGATCACTACTTCCAAACGAAACCACTTTTGCTGACAGTAAATACAAGCGAGTCTATCTATGAAACAAAACCGTGCAACGAATATAAATCATTTTTTTACCTTCCACATACACTGGAGTTCCTCTCCATTAGTGATGTAGGACTTCCAGAACCATTCTGCAAGAATCAAGTCGTGTGTTATCGTACTGGTAACCTCCGCCACCTGAATGTCTCCCATAATAGAATGCTAAAGGTATTCTGCAAGGGGTATCGCAGTGTCGGTAAGAATCGTTTAGAGACAGTAGATATAAGTTTCTGCGGACTAGAAATTATTCCAGACGACTTCTTTCGTAATTTCAAGAACCTACGTTTCCTGAATGTATCCCATAATGCACTCGATGTTTCTGGGTCAAATTTCAAGAAAACATTTTCCTACCTGAGCCGGCTGGAGGATATCAACCTGTCAAATAACAAAATACGTCAGATCGACCCACACGCGTTCGAGCGTTGTACGCGTCTGAGAAGATTGGATCTCTCGAATAACGAACTAACCGACATTGAAATCAATATGCGCAACATGGAAGTGTTGGAGTATATCGACGTGAGCGGAAATCGTCTGGTGCGTCTAAGCGACACGTTCACCGCGATGTTGGACCAGCATCTTCACGTGCATTTGATCGAACTAAACGTACAAAGGGAGATTTTCACGTGTAACTGCGAGTCGGTATCGTTCTTGCGTTGGACGCATGTGACACGCGTACGACTGACGGAACCTGACCGACTGACGTGCATGTACAGACACCGCGGTGACACGCCTCTGAGACACGTATTGCTGGAAAAACTTGAATCTGGGTGTCAAGTCAGTATCGTCCCCGTTGTCGTGCCAGTCGTCGTCGGTGTAGCTATTACAATTTTCTTCTTGTTTCTGGTGCGCTATCATCGCTGGTACATCAAGTATCACCTGGTTCTGTGCTGGATGCGAGGAGGGATGTTGTCTTCCAGGGCACGCGAGAGAGACTACCACGCCATGGTTCTCTACTTCGAACACGCCGCCAACCCTGTCGACCAACAGGGCGGCGTAGCTAGAATCTCTCGCTGGGTATCCGTGCTGATGAAACACCCCGACAAAGATTGGGGCTTGTGTCTCTACGTTGGCGATCGCCACGGAGTCGTCGGAACGACGAAAATGCACAACTTCGTGCGCGGCTTCGACGGCAGCGACAAGGTTGTTGTGTGTTTGACGCGAGAGTTCATCGATGACAGCAACTGTATGTACTACCTGGAGATGGCGCTCAACAACCACAAACCGCTAACAAAGTACATCTTTCTCTTATTCGACGACATCCAAGCTTCTTCCTTACCCCGTCGTCTGCAACAGCTCCTGCGACCAGACTCCCCCTCAACCTCGCTCACGTGGGGCAGCCGGGAAGACGAGGATGAGCGTGATGCATTCTGGCGAAGCTTGCGTGAAGCCCTGATGCACGACCCCGACCAGGAGCGGTGTCGACGTCGCTACGATGTGATACCATTGTTGGCTTCAATTTTTGGCACACGTGGAGATGATGTAAACGGTACAACAAACAGTCAACCGTCTTTGATCAATCATCCAACGCTCCCGCAGACGGACGTCACTTTGATGTGATAACATTGTTGTTATAACAAACGGTGTTGCAACATTCCCACGTCGTCGTTCAATACGCATTTCACGTGATCCGAACGGAAACGCTCAATGAACTGTTGGTCTATGCTGCAACACTAGCTTTTGCGCGATTACATTATTTCAGCCTTAATAGTAAAGTGTTAGAAGTAGGCTGTTGGCAAGTAGTGCGAGCCGTGGCTATATTAAATATTGCGAAAAACCTGTATTTGTCTGTATTAACAAACAAACGCTCTCTGTCTCCTTACCTCTCACTCCCTCTGTTTCTCCCCCCTCGCACCCCCCCCCACTCCACCCCCTCTCCCCCCGAAAGCCCGCGTATTGAGCATAACTTGGATATTTTACTAACTTAGTTGTTTCATTCTACAATGAGCTTATCTCTCTCTGCCACTCCCTGTCTCCCGCCCCCTAGTTCTCTCCCTCCCTCCTTCCCTCTCCCCCTCCTTCCCTCCCTCTCTCTCTCTCTCTCTCTCTCTCTCATGTAACATGCACGGGAACACGAAGTGTGTACTCCTGTAACTATCTTGTTGCTAGTAAGTCGTGGTTTTGCTTTACTCTAAATAAGGTATAACGAGTGTAACCACGCGGTTATGTAAGTGTAGGGTTTACCCACTGCCGTGGTAAGCCTTATGAGAACAGGTGATCAAGTTGCCAGAAACAAAGAATGGGTGTACAATATCAACCATTCATGTGGTAACGGACGTCAGCGCCGGTGCCAGATGGTTGTTTGACTTACGTAGTAAAACGACCCTGTCTGTATGTAGCGGTGACGTGGGAGATTACACGAACAACGGCAACCACTGTAGCCTGCGTCGGCATGAGGCAACGCTATTGATACTGTCCCGGGGATTTCTATAAAAGCCATGGTTGACACATTTGACAGATATGCTGGCAGTTTGTAAAATTTCGCAACCAAAAAAGAAATTTGACCCATAAACATCGAGTGCATTATGGAATAGATTCAGGAAACGTAGGTTCTTGAAATTACGAAAGAAGACGTCTGGAATAATTTCTAGTCCGCAGAAACTTATATCTACTGTCTCTAAAGGATTCAGACCGATACTGCGATACCCCTTGCAGAATACCTTTAGCATTCTATTATGGGAGACATTCACGTGGCGGAGGTTGCTAGTACGATAACACGTGACTTTGTTATTGCAGAATGGCTGTGGAAGTCCTATATCACTAATGGAGAGGAACTCCAGTGTAAGTGGAAGGTACAAAATTGAAACATATTTGTTGCAAGGTTTTGTTTCATAGATAGACTCGCTTGTTTTTACTGTCGACAACAATGGATTTGTTTGGAAGTATTGGTCAGCAAAGCTAAAGTCCTCCAAGAAACACTTTGCTCTGAAATAGTCATTTGTGGTTGTGCGATGATTCAGGTTGAGTACGTTTAGTCTTGGAAAGACGGCAGTCAAATTGGGACCATTATGACTAAGGTATATTGGGGAGTTGTAGTCAAAGTTGATTTGACGCAGTTGCGACAAGCAACCGACTTGGTGGAATGTAAACCCACCAAGTGTCGTGTCTCTGGCACTGAATCTACGCACGCGTCGCCAGAACGGCGTGCAGAAGGTAAATTCGCTAAACATGGCCATCGCGTCACCCCTCGCACTGTCCAACACTACGGTGGCAACGCTAGTGTTGGTCGTCACCGCCAGGGCCGCTACCGTTTTCATGAACGACATGCGGTCGTTGCAGGCAAAGATCAATGATCGCGTGTTTGGCATGTTTGAAAAGGCGTCCGCGTCGATTTCTAACAAACCATTCATGTTGCGGAAAGACAGTGTCGTGACGTTACAATCTCGTATACCGTCGAACATGGTGGCCGTAAACTTCGCGAGTTCCACTGTTTCCTTGCTAAAGTCGAGCACCTCGAGTCGAGGTAGACGGGCGTATTCGGCCGGGATGGTGGCGTTTCCTATGACACTCAGAGACAACACTCGAAGTTCGCTTGTGTACACCACAAACTCCGTCTGGTAAGAAGTTATTCGGGGCCCGCTCATTGTGAGCACGCGCAGGGATTGCAGTCCGACAAAAACTTCTGAATAAAAAATTCGATGTTTTTGTCGTTTAAGTCCAGTCGTTCGAGGTATCCAAGATGGCGGAAACATCGACCTTGGAGCATTCTGATGGAATTGTCTGCTAAAATCAGAACACGCAGATCTACCATGTTCATGAAATCATTTTCCTGAACGAAATCTATTTTGTTTCCCCGCATGTCCAACTCGGTGACGTCACTAGTGACACCTGTCGGGATTTGAACCATGTCACGTGAGCTGCAGTCGACCTTGACGGAACCTGGTAGCTGGCATCACGCCACTTCTCGTCGCCGGAAATCGCTGAACCTATAGAATCACGTGACACCTTGCACAGATGCACGTGCGCTAAGAAGCCACGGAGACTGACTGCGACTAGAGTTATGAACGTAATGTAGCGCTGCATCACAGGGGGACACAGTCAGTGTGTGTGTGCGTGCGTGCGTGCGTGCGTGCGTGCGTGCCTGCGTGCGTGCCTGCGTGCGTGCGTGCGTGCGTCACTCTTTGGTTACACAAATAATGCCACCAATAAAAAGAAAGCAGTGCAAACAAATATTGCGACGATTGAATTGTATTAGCAAATATAGGGAGTGGTAATTTGATTTGTCATTTCGTGTCATGTCATGTACTAATACTTGATATTCTATATTCATTCATTACTTACGGTAACCTAAGTAACTTTTCTGGTAAGTCTTAGTGGGAAACTTGTATAACTATATTGTTATAAAACCACACCAGTGGTTACTTAGTGGTTACGGCAAACTCGTGAGGCATTTTTTGGGCAGAACTTTTTGAGCCTTTTTAAAAGATTCTTTAAAAAGATCACACATATGTACACGTTGTAATAAAAAACAAACAACTAGAGCGACGGCGGGTAGACACGATAGCAGCTGCTTGAATAGAAGCATGCGCAGTCATCCATGACAGTTTCTGCGCTATAAACGGTCGAGGATCATAGATGAAGGTTCCAGATTCAGATTCCAGGACAACGAAAAGTAATGTTGACCTTTGTGCTTTTCTGGGTTTTTTATATCTTTAAAATTAATAATCAACTCCCACATGACTGCCACCTTGTAAATGCGTCAAATGTAATACAACACTGTGGTTACACGCACGCACACACACACACACACACACACACACACACACACACACACGCACGCACACACACACACACGCACGAACGCACGCACACACACGAACGCACACACGGTCGCACGAACGCACGCACACACACGCACGGACGCACGTACACAATGACAAGTGTGTATATCCATTGAAATAATCGTTAACGCTTCAGTTGATCAATTAGTGCACTCGAGGTTGAAGGAAATTTATACCAGGAGCATATGACCCAGAAAACTGGCAGCATATCTGTCAAATGTGTTAAGCATAGCTTCTATGGACATCCCCGGGACAGTGTTAATAGCGTTGTATCGTGCGGACGCAAAGACTACAGTGGTTGCTATTGTTCCGTTAAGGCCCGATAAATCCTACTCTTACATACCGCGTGTTTACAAACGTCATACGTTAGTTAGGGTGAAAGTAAAACCTCGACTAATTAGCGCCAAATGGTTACCTGCGTACACAATGAGAGCGAGAGCGAGAGCGAGAGCGAGAGCGAGAGCGAGAGCGAGAGCGAGAGCGAGAGAGAGAGAGAGAGTGAGAGAGAGAGCGAGAGAGAGCGAGAGAGAGCGAGAGAGAGAGCGTGAGAGAGAGAGCGAGAGAGAGAGAGAGAGGAGAGAGCGAGAGAGAGAGAGAGGAGAGAGATAGAGCGAGAGAGAGAGCGAGAGAGAGGGGGGGCTGTCCATCGTGTGCCCGGTCACTCTTCTTTATTTTGGCCGGATTGTTTTAAAAATGAATTCGTTTTCCAGACACAGCCAGCGGAAGATCGTGTCCGAAATGTAAAAAGTGGTTTTATGCAACTGCGCTGATGAGGCCTGTGACATATAGAGGAATTATTGGAGTTTCTCTTGTGTTAGTGCAGAGCAGCATGTGCAGTCATCGCCGAAAAGGTCGAACAATTCGGGTTGGACTTCTGAAAGATGCACTACCAAGGTGCTGTAAATATGGCGATAGGGCTCTATCTATACTATGAATTCACTGGTCAACTTTTCAATCTATCCACCCTCTCACCCGCTGGACAAGGACGTCTGCCAGCACTTCCTTGCCCAGTTTGCAAGTTAAACTTTTGAACTCTTTGAGCTAGGCCAAATCTAGGGTTCCCAGGGCTCCGTCTCAGTTTCCTCACTACGTTGACCTCAGAGGTCAGAGCAATTTCGCAAATGTCAAGATTAAACCGAGGACAGAAACGTCTAAACATTATCATCAATCTTTGGCACCACTTGTGTGTTTTAACTATAAACTTTTCGAAACCTGCTTTTCTGTTGCTAATCTAGATTTAACACATCGATTAAACCTCCCATTGACTTACTAACATTAGCTATTAAAAACTAATTAAATAAAAATGGCATACACTTTACACTATGATTTCATTAGTCCTACCAGTGGTGAACTATTTCTCCCAGAGTAGCAAGTAAAGCTCGGAAGCCTGATCACAAGGCCAGTCACAACAAATGTATCGATCTTTGTAGGATGCGATGAATTAATCGTTGTGATGATGCACTACAGGTGTTCTAGTAACTAACTATGGTGTTGTGAAGGCATTCGACACGATTGTAGGCCTACAAGTTCAAACTAGAATTTATGACATTTTTGACACTAGGTATAGGCATGAATTTGCAAAAACATGAAATTGTGAAATATTTTATATATTTAAACGTGCGTGCGTGTTTTCTGCAGATATTTCTCCCAGAGTAGCAAATGTTGTCACCTGGTGTCATCTTAAAAACTGGACACCCCCCTTTTTCATGGTCTGGATCCGCCCATGGTAAGGTGAAGTTTGCGGTCATACTCATAGCTAACGTACTAAACTCCATTCGTTAAGAGGGTGCCATGATTTTTTGCTGGTCGCTCGTATGTATGTAATTTTGAATTTTTTTAGGTAACGTGATGTTTCCCGTAGTTGTACTAAGGTAGACATCCTGTTGCCTAAAAAAATCACACATACATACATATATGTGGGCATAAGGAGTGCAGACGGTGCCATCCCAATGTGGTTCTATACAGTCTAACTCCGATTCGAAGAATATCGCGCATGTTACTTGTATGACGATAACGCGGTGGTACAAAATGGTACATATATTACTGGCCCTAACCACTAAAAACAATGTATGGATCTAGTCAGAAATCAGTTTGTGTTTGTGCCTGACATGCATTGACATATCGCCACATGGCGATTGTCTAATATGCCATTTGTGTGCACACAGCGCGATATATATGTTAACAATTCCTCTTTACGCATCGGTAACTGATAACACTTCCTCTTTACGTCACGGACACGTCTGAAATGTAAAATTACGTCTCTGGTGCTCAGGAGATTGGACACACTGCGCTAATCAGGTCATTTGCACAGCCACACTTATTAGCGCACCGGCTCCATTGTCCCGGGAACGAAAGACTGCACACGAAACGTTGCAGTAGTTGGTAAACAAGGAACATAACGGCAAAAAATAAGTCGTTGTGAACAGAATCCAAAAACAGCACTTTGGGGAGAGGTGGAGACAGAGAGCGTTTGTTTGTTATTACAGACAAATACAGGTCTTCAGCAACATTTAATATAGCCATGGTTCGTACCACTAGCACAGCACTGACGTAGGAAAGGTAAATTAATGTAACCTTGCAAAAGCAAATGTTGGGAGCAATACTATCACATCGAAGCGACGTCCATGTAAGGGAGCGTCGAATGCTATATTGAAGACGATTGTTTGTTATACTGTTTACATCATCTCCAGGTGTATCACGATACGAAACCAACAATGGTATCATATCGAACCGACTTGGACATCTCTCTCGGTTGTACGTTAACTATTTAAGATACCTTTGGGGGGGAACGGATAGCTGAATCTGTCTAACGTCTCGGTTATAGCTAGAACGTCCACACAGTAGTCGTATGTTACCACTTTGATACATTTCGTCAAGTTTGTTTGCCAGGGTGGATATTTGTAATGATGATGACTGGGAGATCCCACGTGTTCTTTTGAACATAGATAACATAAAAATGTTATGTTGTGTTGTTGGCTCCGTTTCTGACGCTAGTAACCCTTGGCGGTTTGGCGAATGTTGTTGATCGTGCCGATCAACTAACTGCAGAACGGTGCTCGCCGTACTCACCTGGATTACGGTGTTTCTCGTGATTGTTCATATCTGTCGCAACACGTCATTGCCACGTTTAACGGGCAGTTAGAATGTGGTTTGTGTTCCGGATAATGGAGACAATACGTTGATCAGATAGGGCGGCTATACAGTGCTGTCATTTCTATTTCACACGAGACATCACAGGTAAAGAGGAAGTGGCGACGGTAATATTACACAATAGATTTGGTCATGTGTTCTGTGACATGCACACATGGCCCCGCGTATATTTCATACGAGACCTTTGCATTAAAGAGGAAGTAGCGACAATAATAGCCATCCATTGAGTATGTCGTGACTGGCATGTAAATGCAGTATTCAATCTGTTTAAAGGCGCTTTCATACTGAGTGCGTCAACGTCTTGCCGTTAAATCACGTCCGTCGGAATTATTACTTCCTGGTTGGTGTGGACAATGAAAAGGCTTTACGAACTGGACAAATCAGCATATAACTGTAACCCTCGTTAAGACACAGATTATTACAAGTGCCCAGGTGGGTACACAGTTTGTTAAAACCATGTGTATTTATTTTTGAAAAAATATTGATTCCACTCTATCATTAACCTGAGCCTTTTAAGGAAACAAAATATTACACCCATTGCACCTTAACTGGCAGAGATAAAACTTATCAGCCAAACTTGGTTAAAATTTACCAGAATTTCGAGATTTAACGGTATACGTATTTGACATAAAAAAAGTATTTTTCCTATCGATTACTGTTGATTTCTCTACAGCAGCTTTATATTCAGATATATGCCTGAATTTTTAGAAAACGATATATTTTGTTATATTGTAGTTATTTCGTGATCCAAAATTGTACCATTTTGTCCACTAG
Organism: Lamellibrachia satsuma; assembly: GCA_033239005.1. Lineage (NCBI taxonomy): Eukaryota > Metazoa > Annelida > Polychaeta > Sabellida > Siboglinidae > Lamellibrachia > Lamellibrachia satsuma. The sequence continues at coordinate 5,856,852 of BSQZ01000002.1, read as the reverse complement.
TCATCTGTGCCTTTGCCTTGGATAGCAATCTTGTTAAATCTTTCTGGCAAAATAACACGTTTATTTTAGACTTTTAGATGTGCGTATTCCGGCGTCCCTTAATACGTCACTTGTAATTTAGGTTACCCGGATTTCATGGAACTGCGCATGCGCTTATCGGTCGTGCTGGTTAACATGTCAGCCTCCGGTCGTTCGGAGAAATGACCGGGATTACATTCCGAGTAAATAACTTGCGTGACATTACATTATTGATTTTAATTGCACGTGGTTTAAATGTTACTTTAAGTGCATAGCCCCAAAACCATAACTTTTGTGCCGCTTTAAAATAAAGTGGTGACCCTTTATGATATTAAATGATATTAAAGATTTGACGAATTTAGCATATATTATGGAAAGAACAAAAGGTATGTAGTTGTTGTTATCAAACATATCAACTGCTTTATTTTTAATCATGGGAGCTCTGTTTGTGTCCATTAAGCTGAATGTGTCTTTGTTATATTAGCTACCGCTAGATATTTTTATATGTAATTTGTAATGCAAGAAACAACAAAGTTATGAAGTAGCGAAACAACGAAACAGTGCTTCAACTCACAAACAAACATACCTACATACCTATCTATATACATATATTTATACATATATAGATAGATACCTACAAACATACATACATCCATATATACCTACAAATATACATACATACCTACAAACATACATAAATACATAACTTAGCCTATATTTCTTCCAAGTAGTGTCTCCATCGACCAAATATGCAATAACTTCACCGATATTCTTCCCAAATGGCGCTACTAGTGTTAAAATATGCAATAACTTCACCCATATTCCTTCTAAGCACTGTCCCTAGTGACTAAATATGTACTAACTCAACATACATTTCTTCCAAACACCGCCTCTGGTCAGTATGTATGTACTAAATTTACCTATATTCCCTCCAAGAAGCACTCGTATTTCTTCCAAGTAGTGCCTGTAATGACCGAATATGCAACAACCTCACCCATATTCCTTCCATGTAGTGCCTCTAGCGACCGAATGTTCAATGACTTGACCTATATGCCTTTCAAGTAGTGCCTCGAATGTGCAATAACTTCACTAAAACACCGCCCTAGCGACTAAGCACACAACAACTTTACCCTTATTCTTACAAATAGCGCCTCTATCGACTCTATCTGTATTAACTTGACCCAGTAGTAATGCCTCTATGGAAAACAACCGTAATTTCTTGCGATTTCACATTTGGACGAAGATTAAACCCATCTATTAGCATCTTCACCCATTGCAGACTTCTACACCCCATCCACTCTCAGTCGCTGGCATCTCTTCAGCCATTATCTCCCATCTCCCCTTCATTCACTCCCCACCCGCTATCCTTACATTAACCATCGGTCATCTACTCCTAACGACGCATCATAACAATGAAGTAGCGAGGCAACGAGACAAACAAAGAAATAGCGAAACAACTCACCAATTTTTAATACACAAACTTCCAACTTACAGACTTCCATGCACGCATGCATATATTAAATAACTACACTATGGCAAAACATTGTGCATGCACGCACGAACACACCCGTCCACCCATCCACACATCCATCCATCCAACCATACATACATACCAACTCACAAACTACATGTCACCAACCTCCAACGCATACCAATATTGTTTGACTTTTGATTTGTAGGAATACGTAACGTGGTAGCTATGATCACGTGGTTTTCAGATATGTCTGAAAACGTTTTGGAAGATTGTCGAGTAGTACGTAAGGGCGTTGGTAGCGATGAGCTCATCATCATTCGTGACACGTCATCATTCGTGACACGTCATCATTATGACAAACAACACGTTAAAGACAGCTTTCTACCATACTCAAGTTGCGATCGAAAGCGAAGAAGACGAACCGACCAGTCGACCTTTCAAACCGACTTCCCACTATTCTCCAGATCCCGAAGTCGTCTACTTGACGTGGCTGGAACAAGAGGTACACTCAAAACCAGTTACGTTGACTGTACAAATCCGGTGGCCTAACTTCGAGATATTGACTATGCGTTGATGCAAACCATACATGCTAAATCATCCTTTGTTTGGTTTCAGGTTAAAGAACGTGGCTGCGGTAATTTTGAAGCTTAATGCTAAATCAGGTATGGCCCGCCTGGACCACCCTTACTAAAAATTAGGATGCCTAAAATGTAGCTTGTGTCGGCCCTTGCAATCCCTCCTCTGGGGTATTTATACTCCCAGTTTAACAAATTCAGACGCCATCACTAGAGGCACTGTGATTGCTTAAATACCGAATACGCTTTACCATCGGTCAACTTGTTAAATCCATCCACCCTATCAACCGCTAGACAATGACGTCTGCCAGCACTTCCTTGCCCAGTTTGCAAGTTATACTTTTGAAATGTTGGAGCTGGGTCAAATCTAGGGCTCCTCTCATTTCCCCAATTACGTTGACATCCGAGGTCAGAGCAATTTAGCAAATGTTAGGATTAAAGAGAGAGGAGAGCGAGGAGAGAGAGAGAGCGAGAGAGAGAAAGAGAGCGAGAGAGAGAGCGAGAGAGAGAGAGCGAGATAGATAGAGCGAGAGAGAGCGAGAGAGAGATAGAGAGAGCGAGAGAGAGCGAGAGAGAGAGAGAGAGCGAGAGAGAGAGAGAGAGAGCGAGAGAGCGAGAGAGAGAGAGAGCGAGAGAGAGAGAGCGAGAGAGAAAGTGATTGGGGTGTATGAACCTAGTTTACGTCGTCATGTATTCAAAGTCACATGGATGTAAATGGGTTTTGACGAATGATCTTTATTTGTGGCCACGTTACTTTATTATGTTGTTATATTGATAGAAGACATTGCTTTTGCACTGTGATTACAACTGTTTTCCTTGTTATTATATAATGGTAATGTTACAGTAGTAGTGATGTTGGTATGCAACTTTTTGTTTCACTTGCCCTATTTCCTCTGGAAGCTTTTGCTTTACATATTAAACACTGTCAATACCCAATAGTCGTTCGACTTGGTTACACTAGCGTCCAAGAACATTATTTGTAAGTTGTAACACTTAGCGACTTAGCGAGAGGGGCCGAGGCAGCAGAACAAAGAAGTAGCGAAACAACTCACAAACTTTCAAAGTACAAACTTTCGTGTTACAAACTTTCAACTCACATGCGTTCATCTCAGAAACTTTCGACAAACTCCTCTACGCATCGGCATAAAATGTCGTGCTCGACAAACGATTAAGTCCAAATCATGTAGGTAAATCACGTGTCATTAAACGTATGTGTAGCAGCCATCTTTTCGATGGTTCAAGTCTACTTTCTAAAGTCACCGGAAGGACTGCCTTGGCAACCGCGTGACTTCCGAAGGACGTAACTTCCATACAGCATATAACGGCACCTAGCGGATAAGTAATGAGGCAGTTAGGCTAAGGTGGCGAATTCGAGTAGAAGAACTCATTAGGGTTATGGTGACGGCACCTAGCGGATACGTAATGAAGCAGTTAGGTCAAGGTGGTGACCTCGTGTAAATGTATTTGTTCAAATTGAAGAAAATGTGCAAACACTTGTCCGTATCTTGGTGCTTTGCCGTAGTAAGTACCTTGCACGCTCGTTAATTTGGTTAGTTGCTGAGACTATGTAACCCACCTGTTGAGTTCAACCATTGTTTGCCCCTAGCATCCAAGAACATTATTCCTAAGTTGTAACACCCTAGCGACTCTATATGTATATTAACATTGACTTGTATTTTGCCAAGCAAGTTGAGTACGACCAACATCAAGTCATTCACGTATTTCTGTCTCTGAACCAGTCATATAACCAACTCCTATCATGGCGCACCTGATCAGCCGACAGGATTCACATGTGCATTTATTAAAATTATCAACTAGGCTTTCAACACAGCGGTTTCATTAAAGTCCTGTATAGCCTCGTCAAATCATGTACACATTAGAATATCAGTGGGTAACTGACAGTGGGTACCTAGGTTGGCTGGTGTTGTTGTGCTATGCGGCAACCTTTCAAAACGTGTTAAGGCATGTCTGAAAACCACGTGACCATAGCTACCACGTGACAAATTCCTACCAATAAAAAGGCATACAACATTGTTGTACGTTGGAGGTTAGTGACATGAAGTTTGTATGTTGAAAGTTTATGAGATGGAAGTCTGTATATGCGTATGTGTGTATATGTGTATGTATGTATGTATGTATGTATGTATGTATGTACGTATGTATGTATATATGTATGTATGTATATATGTAGATGTGTATGAATGGACGGATTGCTGGGTGGGTGGATGGGCTTGAGTGTGTATGCGTGCATGCACAATGTTTTGCCAGAGTGCAGTTACTGTTTACGTGCATTCGTGCATGGAAGTCTCTAACTTTGAAGTTTGTGTATTGGAACTGTATGAGTTGTTTCGCTACTTCGTTGTTTCGTTGCTTTGTTAGGGGTAGATGACCGGTGGTTGATGTAAGGATAGCAGGTGAGATGGTCGGTAATCGCTGAAGAGACGCCAACTACTGAATGTGGATGGGAGTGTAGAGGTCTGCAATTGGTGATTATGCTAATAGATGGGTTGAATCTTCGTACAAAGGTGAAGTCGCAAGATATTAAGGTTGTTTTCCATAGAGACATTACTATTGGTTCAAGTAAATGCATATAGTGTCGGTAGAGGCGCTATTTGGAATGAATATGGGTAAAGTTGCTGTGTATTTGGTCGCTAGTGGCGTTATTTTGGAAGGAATGTAGGTGAAATTATTGCACATTTGATCGGAAGAGGCATTTCGTGGAAGGCATATGGGTGAAGTAACTGAATGTTTGGTTGCTAGAGGCACTATTTGGAAGGAATACGGTTGACGTTATTGCGTATTCGGTCGCTAAATGTGCTACTTGAGAGGCATATAGGTTAAATTAGTACATATCTAGTCAATAGGGACACTGCTTCGAAGGAATATGGGTGTAATTGCTGCATATTCGGTACTAGAGGCGCTACTTGGAATAAAAACGGTTGAATTTATTGCATATCGGTTGAAGTTATTGCATCGATCGTTAGAGGTGCTAATTGGAAGGAATATAGGTTAAATTAGAACATACATACTCACCAGAGGCGGTGTATGGAAGAAATGTAGATTAATTTAGTACATATTCACTAGGGACACGGCTTGGAGGAAATATGGGTGAATGTATTGCATATGTGTAACGGACACAATGACGCTTGTCCGTTGTAGTATAATATGTACTAATTTAACCCATATTCCTTCCAATTAGCAACTCTAATGATCGATGCAATAACTTCAACCGATATGCAATAAATTCAACCGTTTTTATTTTTTATTCCAAGTAGGGCGAACTGCACTGACTACTTTCTAAAACTGGCTCAGATCTTTATACTGGGAGTGACACGGGGTATAGCGCCCCCTAGTGACTAGCTTAACAAATACATAAAGCAGCTAAATCCACCAGGGTTGCAATGTACTTACCAAGAAACGAATAATTTTTTTTATTTATTCAATTTTGGAACAAATACATTTACAAGTCTCCGTCGAGTACGGCCAACATCAAGTCCTTCACGTATTGCTGCCGTGTCTCTGAATCGGAATCGTGTAACCAACTTTTAACACTATACACCTTGTACAGTATATGCCTGTTTGATTTAATTAGTTTTTAATAGTTAATGTTTCAGTAAGTAATTAGGAGGTTTAATATCGATGTATCTAGATTAGCAACAGAAAAGTAGGTTTCGAAAAGTTTATAGTTAAACCACCCAAGTTGATATGGACAAAATCCATCTGGTGTCAAGGATTGATGGTAATGTTTAGACGCTTCAGTCTTCCCTTTAATCCTAACATTTGCTAAATTGCTCTGACCTCGGATGTCAACGTAATTGGGGAAATGAGAGGAGCCCTGGGTTTGACCCATCTCCAACAGTTCAAAAGCATAACTTGCAAACTGGGCAAGGAAGTGCTGGCAGACGTCATTGTCTAGCGGTTGATTGGGTGGATGGATTTAACAAGTTGACCAATGGTAAAGCGTATTCGGTATTTAAGCAATCACAGCGCCTCTAGTGATGGCGTCTGAATTTGTTAAACTGGGAATATAAATACCCCAGATGAGGGATTGCAAGGGCCGGCACAAGCTACATTTTAGGCATCCTAATTTTCAGTAAGGGTGGTCCTGGCGGGTCATACCTGCTTTAGCATTAGACTTCAAAATTACCCGTCAGATTTAACCATGTTTCGTTTTAATCTTCTAGACATTAAGTTTCTAAGTGATGTTTACATTTACTACTTTTCTTTACTGTTTCAAATGATATATATCTTCACTGTTCTTTCCATTGTCATCGTGAGTGATTATATTGCTACTATGTACGTAGCCGTCTGATGTACACGATTAAAATCGCTTCGAACCTGGAGAACAATGCGTTGACTACACTTCTCGAGTGAGTACAAATTCATTTATAAATCTCATCCTGGCGAGCGCAAAGAAGTCGAACAAATAAAATATCTACACCTGTGAGAAATGCCTCCCGGAGGGATGCATATATCCTACAACCTGATTAGCCGACGGGTTCCACATCTGCATTTACTAAAACTATCAACCAGTCTTTCAACATCGCACATTAGAATATCAGTGGGTATCTGACAGTGGGTACCTATGTTGGCTGCTTTTGTTTATATTGCAAAAACATTAATACTTCTATGTTTTTACCCTCGACTTCTTTATAGCTACGCCACTAGCAAATCGTTCGATTGCTTGCAGTTTATATTTCAACATGTCCATTTCTTGTCCTACGGAGGAGTTTTCTCTGGTCGGTTTATCCACTTTGCTTCTCAATATATTTCTTTCTGTCTCGAACTCTTCTTTCTTTGAGGTGTGTTTCTTATGACAGCTCGCTGAATAGTCACGGCTTTATAAAAACCTCCGTCGTTACTTTACGATTGCAATTTCTTCCTTTGACAAGTTGCGCAAGCGGTTTAGTTCTTTCACTCTGCGAGTTCTTCGTCTGAGATATGTGTAATGTGCGCGCAGCCACGTTCTTTAACCTGAAACCAAACAAAGGATGATTCAGCATGTATGGTTTGCATCAACGCATAGTCAATAACTCGAAGTTAGGCCACCGGATTTGTACAGTCAACGTAACTGGTTTTGAGTGTACCTCTTGTTCCAGCCACGTCAAGTAGACGACTTCGAGATCTGAAGAATAGTGGGAAGTCGGTTTGAAAGGTCGACTGGTCGGTTCGTCTTCTTCGCTTTCGATCGCAACTCGAGTATGGTAGAAAGCTGTCTTTAACGTGTTGTTTGTCATAATGATGACGTGTCACGAATGATGACGTGTCACGAATGATGGCGTATCACGTGATATGGCGTGTTACGAATGATGACGTGTCACGAATGATGGCGTGTCACGAATGATGGCGAGTCACGAATGATGACGTGTCACGAATGATGGCGTGTCACGAATGATGACGTGTCACGAATGATGACGTGTCACGAATGATGATGAGCTCATCGCTACCAACGCCCTTACGTACTACTCGACAACCTTCCAAAACGTGTTCAGACATATCTGAAAACCACATGATCATAGCTACCACGTGACATATTCCTACAAATCAAAAGTCAAACAACATTGGTATGCGTTGGAAGTTGGTGACATGTAGTTTGTGAGTTGGTATGTATGTATGGTTGGATGGATGGGTGGATGGATGGATGGATGGATGGATGGATGGATGGATGGATGGATGCATGGATGGATGGATGTGTGGATGGCTGGACGGGTGTGTTCGTGCGTGCATGCACAATGTTTTGCCATAGTGTAGTTATTGAATATATGCATGCGTGCATGGAAGTCTGTAAGTTGGAAGTTTGTGTATTGAAAATTGGTGAGTTGTTTCGCTATTTCTTTGTTTGTCTCGTTGCCTCGTTACTTCATCGTTATGATGCGTCGTTAGGGGTAGATGACCGATGGTTAATGTAAGGATAGCGGGTGGGGAGTGAATGAAGGGGAGATGGGAAATAATGGCTGAAGAGATGCCAGCGACTGAGAGTGGATGGGGTGTAGAGGTCTGCAATGGGTGAAGATGCTAATAGATGGGTTTAATCTTCGTCCAAATGTGAAATCGCAAGAAATTACGGTTATTTTCCATAAAGGCATTACTACTGGGTCAAGTTAATACAGATACAGTCGACAGAGGCGCTATTTGTAAGAATAAGGGTGTAGTTGTTGTGTACTTAGTCGCTAGGGCGGTGTTTTGGAAGGAATATTAGTGAAGTTATTGCACATTCGAGGCACTACTTGGAAGGCATATGGGTCAAGTCATTGAACATTCGGTCGCTAGAGGCACTACATGAAACGAATATGGGTGAGGTTGTTGCATATTCGGTCATTACAGGCACTACTTGGAAGAAATACGAGTGGTACTTGGAGAGAATATAAGTAAATTTTGTACATACATACTGACCAGAGGCGGTGTTTGGAAGAAATGTATGTTGAGTTAGTACATATTTATTCACTAGGGACACTGCTTGGAAGGAATATGGGTGACGTTATTGCATATTTTAACACTAGGAGCGCACTTGGGAAGAATATCGGTGAAGTTATTGCATATTTGGTCGATGGAGACACTACTTGGAAGAAATATAGGCTAAGTTATGTATCTATGTATGCTTGTAGGTATGTATGTATATTTGTAGGTATATATGGATGTATGTATGTTTGTAGGTATCTATCTATGTATGTATAAATATATGTATATAGGTAGGTATGTCTATATGTTTGTTTGTGAGTTATGGTTTTGGGGCTATGCACTTAAAGTAACATTTAAACCACGTGCAACTAAAATCAATAATATAATGTCACGCAAGTTATTTACTTGGAATGTAATTCCGGTCATTTCTCCGAACGATCGGAGGCTGACATGTTAACCAGCACGACCGATAAGCGCATGCGCAGTTCCATGAAATCCGGGTAACTTAAACTACAAGTTACGTATTAAGGGACGCCGGAATACGCACATATAAAAGTATCAAATAAACGTGCTTTTTGCCAGAAAGATTTAACAAGATTGCTATCCAAGGCAAAGGCACAGGTGACTAGTGGACAAAGAAGCCATTGGTTTATCGAAAGTTCAACATTGTTCTTCTATGTGTAACCCGCCCTCCTGAGATATGTATCAACCTTGTTTAAAACGTGTTCACGCTGCTGGCATTTACAGTCTGATAATTGGTTCCATTCATTTGTTGTCCTCTGTGAGAAAGAGTATTTCCTGGTATCCAATCTACACTAATCCTTTAATAATGTTACCTCGTGTCTTCTTGTTCTACTATCTTTCTCGAACGAGAAAACAAATATTTCTATCAATATTTTCATGCCCATTCATTACATTAAAAAACTTCAATTTAATCTCCTCTTAATCGTCTTGTCTCTGTGGTTGTTAAACCACATTTTCTAAGCGTTCTTCAAAACTGATCTCTCTCAGTCCTGGAAGTTTAGTTGTTCTCCTTTGTATTCGTTTTATATCCTTCTTACGATATGGTCCCTAGGCTTGTATACAGTATTCTAAACGAGGCCTAACTACTGCTTTATACAGAGGTATAATTAGCTCATTTTCCTTATATGTTATATTGATCTTAATCAAGAAAAGAATTTGATTACCCCTTCAAGCTGCAATACCACACTGCTCTGAGACTTTCATATCAGCACTTGTTGTTACACCTAAGTCCTTTTCTTTTATGGTAGTACTTAGACCAGTGTCTCCCATGTCCTAGTTTACATCTCAGCGTATCCACAGTTTTGTCATGTGCGATAAAAAAGAAAAGAAGAAAGAAAATGATAAAATTTTGGATCACGAAATAACTACAATATAACAAAATATATCGTTTTCTACCAATTAATAATGAGGTTGCTATAGAGAAATCAACAGTAATCGATAGCAAAAATAGTTTTTTATGTCAAATACGTATACCGTTATATCTCGAAATTCTGTTCAATTTAACCAAGTTTGGCTGATCAGTTTTATCTCTGCCAATTAAGGTGCAATGAGTGTAATATTTTGTTTCCTTAATAGGCTCAAGTTAATGATACAGTTAAATCAATATTGTTTCAAAAATAAATACACATGGTTTCAACAAACTGTGTACCCACCTGGGCACTTGTAATCATCTGTGTCTTAACGAGGGTGACAGTTATATGCTGATTTGTCCAGTTCGTAAAGCCTTTTAATTGTCCACACCAACCAGGAAGTTATAATTCCGACGGACTTAATTTAACGGCAAGACGTTGACGCACTCAGTATGAAAGCGCCTTTAAACAGATTGAATACTGCATTTACATGCCAGTCACGACGTACTCAAGGGATGGCTATTATTGTCGCTACTTCCTCTTTAATGCAAAGGTCTCGTATGAAATATACGCGGGGCCATGTGTGCATGTCACATAACACATGACCAAATCTATTGTGCAATATTACCGTCGCCACTTCCTCTTTACCTGTGATGTCTCGTGTGAAATAAAAGTAACTGCACTGTATAGCCGCCCTATCTGATCAATGTACTGTCTCCATTATCCGGAACACAAACTACATTGTAACTGCACGTTAAACGTGGCAATGACGTGTTGTGACAGTAATATGACGATATGAACAATCACGAGAAGCACAGTAATCCAGGTGAGTACGTCAAACACCGTGCTGCAGTTAGTTGATCTGCACGATCAACAACATTCGCCAAGCCGCCCAGGGTTACTAGCGTAAGAAACGGAGCCAACAACACAAAATAACATGTTTATGTTATCTATGTTCAAAAGAACACGTGGGATCTCCCAGTCGTCATCATTACAAACATCCACCCTGGCAAACAGACTTGACGAAATGTATCAAAGTGATAACTTACGACTCCTGTGTGGACGTTCTAGCTATAACCGAGACGTTAGACAGATTCAGCTATCCGTTTTTTGGCCCTCAGCGTATCTCAATACTTAACGTACGACCAACAGAGATGTCCACGTCGCTTCGATATGATACCACTGTTGGTTTCGTATCATGATACACGTGGAGATGATGTACACAGTTTAACAAACAGTCAATCGACTTTGATATAGCATTCGACGCTCCCTTACACGGACGTCGCTTCGATGTGATAGTATTGTTGTTACAACGCTCCCAACAACATTTGCTTTTGCGGGGTTACATTATTTTACCCTTCCTACTTCAGTGTTAGTGGTGCGAACCATGGCTATACTAAATGCTGCTGAAGACCTGTATTTGTCTGTAATAACAAACAAATGCTCCCTGTCTCCACCCCTCTCCCCCCGTGCGTGCGTGCACGCGGGGAGGGGGGGCAGCGTGCTGTTTTTTGGATTCTGTTCACAACGACTTATATTTTGCCGTTTTGTTCCTTGTTTACCAACTACTGCAACGTTTCGTGTGCAGTCTTTTGTGCCTGGGACAACGGAGCCGGTGCGCTAACAAGTGTGGCTGTGCAAATGACCTGATCAGCGCAGCGTGTCCAATCTCCTGAACATGACAGACGTAATTTTACATTTCAGACGTGACCGTGACTTAAAGAGGAAGTGTTAACAGTTACCGAGACGTAAAGAGGAAGTGTTAACAGATATATCGGGCTGTGTGCACACAAATTGTATATTAGACAATTGCCATGTGGCGACATGTAAATGCGGGTCAGGCGCAAACACAAACTGATTTCTGACTAGATCCATACATTGTTTTTATTGGTTAGGGCCAGTAATATATGTAGCATTTTGTACCACCGCGTTATCGTCTTACAAGTATTTACGTCCTATTCATGATTTATTGTAGATAGCACATAAAAAATAAAACATTAATCATACAGTAGACCAGACGTTTTAGCGATTTAACATAATTTTTACAGCTGAGTATTTTTAAAGATGCAAATTCTATGGATGCTAATGATCATTATTTATATTGGAAAGGGCGATAGGCCTACTTCACTTTCTGGCCTAACCACGAATATTACCACCTAGGGCCGAGAGACATTTCTTCATATAACATTCTTATACAAATATCAACTGATAAAAAGTACATTTACATATAATGATAAAATGGGAGCTACTGTTCTTGGTACTACTGTAAAAGAAAAGGACTTAGGAGTTACAATAAGCGCTGATATGAAAGTTTCAGAGCAGTGTGGTATTGCAGCTTCAAAGGGTAATCAAATTCTTGGATTGATTAGAAGAAACATAACATATAAGGGAAAAAAGTTAATTATACCTCTTTATAAAGCAATAGTTAGACCTCATTTAGAATACTGTATACAAGCATGGAGACCATATCGTAAGAAGGATATAGATACGCTTGAACGCATACAAAGGAGAGCAACTAAAATGATTCCAGAACTTAGAGACCTTAGTTATGAAGAACGCCTGAAAGAATGTGGTTTAACAACTCTAGAGACAAGGAGGTTAAGAGGAGATCAGATTGAAGTTTTTAAGATATTGAATGGGTATGAAAATATTGATAGAAATATGTTTTTCTCACTCAAGAAGGATAGCAGAACTAGAGGACATGAGGTAAAATTAGTAAAGGATCAATGTAGATTGGACATCAGGAAGCACTCGTTCTCACAGAGGACAATAAATGAATGGAACAAACTGTCTACAGATTGTGTAACTGCTAGCAGCGTGAATATGTTTAAAACAAGGTTGACACATATATCAGGAGGGCGGGTTATAAGTAGGTGAACATTGCTGGACTCTCGATAAGCCAATGGCTTCCTTGTCCACTTGCCATCTGGGCCTTTGGCTTGGATGGCAAATCTTGTTAAATCTTGTTAATGATCAACATTTTGCAAAATAAAAAACGTGGACATCTGTTAGTCAAAGTTCCACGGTTGCTGTATCATGACTATATAATGCCAAACTATAGAAAATATATCAATTGCATTTAAAATTTAGGAAAATATATGAACGCTTCGCACCCTGCTCTCTGCTGACCCGTTTAAATTTCCTTTGTCCAACACTTCCCCTTTCCATCTGTGTTCTTCTTAATCCCCTGCGCCTTATATTATCTCTCTATAGGGGTCATGCCTCAGTTACACTTCCTGGTGTGTTACACACGAATGTAGGACACAGTAATTTTAGGTATGTGTAATTTAAAAAAAAAACATATCATCTGACATAACTGCATTTGAGCAGGCACATTCGCAACTTTGCTGATAGAACATGTTGACAGTGTAACTGAGGACTTTTAGATGATTTCAATAGGCGGAAGGATTTTTGGCGATTTTTTCACCACAAGGCACGTGTGCGTAGTAATTCATGCAGAAATTGGTAAACATTGACGGGCATGACACGTTTAGCCATTTTAAAATAGTTAGAAATGTCAAATGTTTACCAAACTCGATCAGCATGTCAATGAAATGGTGGTAATGGCAGATCAGAAATTTCAGAATTTTTGATGGTCAAGTTTTCTTATAATCATGCAAAACACGGCCACCAATGGGAAATGTAACTGTATCCTGAACCCAAATAACAAAGCTTTTTAGTAAATGTGTTTGAATGTTGATAATTTGAATGAGCATTTAAATGCCAGCGTCAGTGCATTTGCTTCTGCATTTGAATTTATATCCTAAACATTTATGTTTGGATGCGACCCCCAAATATTTGATTTGTAATCTCCATTCCAGTGCATTACAAATGCAAACGTAATTGTTTGAATAATTAACAATAATTTTATTATCATTATCAGCTTTCAACAATATATACAGGTAATGCCACCAGATCAGATGACGAGTTCTACACGGTTTAACATTGTTGAATGAACCTATATTATGGACAACTAAATCTCAACAGTGTCGTCAGGAGATTGATCGAGGTTCGGGGGTCTTGCACTCTAATCGTCGAGTCGGTCGTAACGCGTCGTTAACAGAATGACGTAACCAAACAGATTCAATTAATGTGATAAACATCCGCGGCGCGACGGGAAGTGACTAATCCCATAGAGATTATAGTCAATAGCGACTACTGATATTGTTTTACAATTGCTCTGCGTGTGGTAAATGGTTTATGTAATTACTTGTCTTGGCGATACAACATAAAAGGTGCATTAATGATACGGAACACATAATGCAATACATTTTCCGTTTCTTCCGTATGCAATCTGTTGCGCCGCTTCTTCGTTGGCATACTAATGGAAGACTTTAACTCCCCCCTCCACACACCCCACACCCCCTTCACACACCCCACACCCCCTCCACACCTCCCTCTATCCTCGCCTTCCCCTTTGCGAGAACCTAGATACGCCACTGCACCACGAATGTAGCCTGTTGCGAGATATTCTTCGAATCGGATTTGGACGGTATAGAACCACATTGGGAAGGCACCGTCTGCACTCATTGAAGCCTCTGAGGTGGTATATTATCACCGCCATACTGGTACTCTCTCGGGGTATGTTTTCAACGAAGAATGTTCTTAACGCTTAACTTTGGTTTCTTGGTGTACCAGTGAATAATTGCGGTAAGTTTGTGAAAATTTGCACGGAGGAAGTCGAATGGATTACATTTGTTCAGTCGATATATTTAAATATGGTTTTGAGATGTAGTGAATTTCAGTGACCACGTTCTAACGGTGGTTTTTTTTTATCGACATGGACGATATTTGATGTTACGTTGAATCAGTTAATAATAATGCATATCTACATTAAAAACAATAAACTACAATACATAAGGTACACGTGGATGTTGAAAAGAAAATGTTTTGATTGTAGTGGTGATAAGAAAAGTTCCCACGTTTCTTACGTTTAGCTGTTACTGAGGTTTGATAAGCTTTAACTTCTTTCTGAAGGAAATAAAGACTCGTTATGTGTGTGTGTGTGTGTGTGTGTGTGTGTGTGTGTGTGTGCGTGCGTGCGTGCGTGCGTGCGTGCGTGCGTGCGTGCGTGCGTGCGTGCGTGCGTGCGTGCGTGCGTGCGTGTGACAGACATTGTGGGATGTACGATTTAATAAAGGTTCCATTTTGTCGTTTTTGATATGTTTTTCTAAATTGTTTTCCCAAATTTCACCTACTTCTTAGAACTACAAATACACACCCGTACTCCCATACACCCATACGAATGTCACTGTAATCGAACCGCCAATGATCAACGATTATCATGGTACGAAGACTCTGAGCCCAAATGTGATTTTGCACTGATTTGATTTCCTTTGGCTAATGTTTTCTTCTGCCTCACGAATCCAAAACATAGCCTGACAAAAAGTTTCTAAATATCGATGTAAATAATCAGTGTCAAGTTCCATGTGAACTTCCACATACATATATTCACTATGAAAATAGAACGAACAAACAATTGTGAAGTAAATGATGTTTGCATGAAAATATAAACAAATAACGCTTAAAAGCATCTGCCTCACGAATCCATTAAGAACACCCTTAATTACAAATGTAATGTGATTAGTGACATACAGTTTACAATGAATATGTACTTCTTTACACATGATTTCTGCCTGACGAATCCTCAGTATTTGAACGAGTGCCACCAACCCGTCGATCGTATACTAGAAGGACTACGATTCAAATACACACATTTAGACCTTTGTGGGACTTACATAACAACGAAACCATACTGGTGCAACGATATATTCGTTTTTATAGAAACATAATAAAACTTAAAATACGAAAAATAGCATTGTCATAATATAGAGGATTCATTTGGCCGTTATTTCAAATGATTAATTTTGTTTCAGACTCAAACTTTGACTGTGTGCACCAACAATGCTACACACTACACACACACACACACACACACACACACACACACACACACACACACACACACACACACACACACACACACACACACACACACACACACACACACACACCACACACACACACACACACACACACACACACACACACACACACACACACACACACACACACACACACACACACACACACCACACACACACACACACACACACACACACACACACACACAAACACACACAAATAAATTCATACTTTTTGTTTCAGACACACACGTTAACTGTGTGCACCAAAGATGCGGCGCTACATTACGTTCATAACTCTAGTCGCAGTCAGTCTTCGTGGCTTCTTAGCGCACGTGCGTCTGTGCAAGGTGTCACGTGATTCTAGAGGTTCAGCGATTTCCGGCGACGAGAAGTGGCGTGATGCCAGCTACCAGGTTCACGTTAAGGTCGACTGCAGCTCACGTGACATGGTTCAAATCCCGTCAGGTGTCAGTAGTGACGTCACCGAGTTGGACCTGCGGGGAAACAAAATAGATTTCGTTCAGGAAAATGATTTCGTGAACATGGTAGATCTGCGTGTTCTGATTTTAGCAGACAATTCCATCAGAACGCTCCAAGGTCGATGTTTTCGCCATCTCAGTTACCTCGAACGACTGGACTTAAACGACAACAACATCGATTTTTTTTATTCGGACGTTTTTGTCGGACTGCAATCGCTGCGCGTGCTCACAATGAGCGGGCTCCGACTAACATCTTACCCGACGGAGTTTGTGGTGTACACAAGCGAACTTCGAGTGTTGTCTCTGAGTGTCATAGGAAACACCACCATCCCGTCCGAATACGCTCATCTTCCTCGACTCGAGGTGCTCGACTTTAGCAAGGAAACAGTGGAACTTGCGAAGTTTACGGCCACCATGTTCGACGGTATACGAGATTGTAACGTCAAGACACTGTCTTTCCGCAACATGAATGGTTTGTTAGAAATCGAGGCGGACGCCTTTTCAAACCTGCCGAACACGCGATCCTTGATCTTTGCCTGCAACGACCACATGTCGTTCATGAAGACGGTGGCGGCCCTGGCGGTGACGACCAATACTAGCGTTGACACCGTAGTGTTGGACAGTGCGAGGGGCGACGCGATGGCCATGTTTGACGAATCTACCTTCTGCACGCCGTTCTGGCGACGCGTGCGTAGACTCAGTGCCAGAGACACGAGACTCGGTGGGTTTACATTGTACAAAGTCGGTTGCTTGCCGCAACTGCGTCAAATCAACTTTGACTACAACTCCCCAATATACATTAGTCACAATAGTCCCAACTTGACTGCCGTCTTTCCAAGACTGAACGTACTCAACTTGAATCATCGCACAACCACAAATGACTATTTCAGAGCAAAGTGTTTCTCGGAGGACTTTAGCTTTGATGCTGATCAATACTTCCGAACGAAACCACTGTTGTCTACAGTAAATACAAGCGAGTCTATCTATGAAACAAAACCGTGCAACAAATATGTTTCAATGTTGTACCTTCCACTTACACTGGAGTTCCTCTCCATTAGTGATATGGGACTTCAACAACCATTCTGCAATAACCAAGTCACGTGTTATCGTACTGGTAACCTCCGCCACGTGAATGTCTCCCATAATAGAATGCTAAAGGTATTCTGCAAGGGGTATCGCAGTATCGGTCTGAATCGTTTAGAGACAGTAGATATAAGTTTCTGCGGACTAGAAATTATTCCAGAAGACTTCTTTCGTAATTTCAAGAACCTACGTTTCCTGAATCTATCCCATAATGCACTCGATGTTTCTGGGTCAAATTTCCAGAAAACATTTTCGTACCTGAGCTGGCTGGAGGATATCAACCTGTCAAAAAACAAACTTCGTCAGATCAACCCACAAGCGTTCGAGCGTTGTACGCGTCTGAGAAGATTAGATCTCTCGAATAACGAACTAACCGAAATTGAAATCAATATGCGCTACATGGAAGCGTTGGAGTATATCGACGTGAGCGGAAATCGTCTGGTGCGTCTAAGCGACACGTTCACCGCGATGTTGGACCAGCATCTCCATGTGCATTTGGTCGAATTAAACGTACAACGGGAGATGTTCACATGTAACTGCGAGTCGGTATCGTTCGTGCGTTGGACGCGTGTCACACACGTACGACTGACGGAAAGGGACCGACTGACTTGCAAGCACAAACACCGCGGTGACACGCCTCTGAGAAACGTATTGCTGGAAGTTCTTGAATCTGGGTGTCAAGTCAGTATAATCCCTGTTGTCGTGACAATCGTCGTCGGTGTAGCTATTACAATGTTCTTCTTGTTTCTGGTGCGCTATCATCGCTGGTACATCAAATATCACTTGGTTCTGTGCTGGCTGCGAGATGGGATATTGTCTTCCAGGGCACACGAGAAAGACTACAACGCCATGGTTCTCTACTTTCAACACGCCGCCAACCCTGTCGACCAACAGGGCGGCGTCGCTAGAATCTTTCGCTGGGTTTCCAGGCAACTGATGAAACACGCCGAGGACGAGTGGGGATTGCATCTCTATATTGGCGATCGAGACGACGTCGGCGGAGTCTCGAAAATGCACAACTTCGTGCGCGGCTTCGAAAGCAGCGACAAGTTGGTCGTGTGTTTGACGCGAGAGTTCATCGACGACAGCGACTGCATGAACTACCTGGCGACGGCGCTCGACAGCAGCAAGCCAATGTTTAAGTATATCTTTGTCTTATTTGACGATATCCAACCTACTTCCTTTCCCCGTCGTCTGCGGCAACTGCTGCGCCCAGACTCCCCCTCTACCACGCTCACGTGGGACAGCCTGGAATACGAGGATGAGCGTGATGCATTCTGGCGAAGGTTGCGCGAAGCCCTGACGCACGACCCCGACCAGGAGAGATGTCGACGTCGCTTCGATGTGATACCTTTGTTGGTTTCGTATCATGATACACGTGTAGATGATGTAAACAGAATAGCAAACAGTCAATCGTCTTTGGCCTAGCATTTAGCGCTCCACTGCACGGACGTTGCTTCGGGGTGATAGCGTTTTTGTTACATTACAACGCTCCCTGTCGTCGTTCAGTGCACTTCACGTGATCCGAACTGATACGCTGAATGGACTATTGGAATGGACTACAACACGTGCTTTTGCGAGGTTACATTATTTTACCGTTCGTACTTCAGTGCTAGAAATAGGCTGTTGGCAAGTGGTGCGAACCATGGCTATATTAAATGTTGCTAAAGACCTGCATTTGTCGGTAATAACAAATAAACGCTCTCTGTCTCTATCATTCTCCCCCACCCCGTGGGTGCGTGCACGCGGGGTCGTGCTCTTTTTGGGGTCTTTTCATAACGACTTATTTTTCGCCTTTTTACCTTTCGTTTGTCGCTCACTCTCCCCGTTTCCCTCTGTATTCTTTTAACTCCCCTGCTCCTTATGTCTCCCAGTCTCACTAATAACTGGCTCCCTGACATATATCTCCTTACCAGGCTTGTCAGTAAACGCATTTGAATGCTGATCATTTGAATGCGCATTTAAGTGCCAGCGTCAGTGTATTTGCTTTTGCATCTGAATTTATATTCTAAACATTTGTATTTGTGTGCAACCCCCAAATATTTGATTTGTAATCTCCATTCCAGTGCATTACAAATTTTATTTTATATTTGTGTGAACACCATAAGCGTTACGCGGGCAAGTTTCAAGCTCGGAAACACCAAATGCAGTGTCAAAACTTGCTCGCTACAACTAACAGCTCGTACCCGTTTTGTTATGGAGTTCCCTGAGGTCACATTTTGAAAAGTTTTGTCCAGTTAGCATAGACACAAAGTACGAACAAGTTTCATGTGTTAGCTCATTTGTTTAAGATATTACGTTATATTACTTGAATGTATAAATGTGCAGCACATTATTTCACATTATTTTTTTATTATTTAGTTCACACCATAACAACATGCGAATTTTATTACAAACATATTATCATAAAATACATTCATCACTCAGCATGCGTTGCATATTTGGCTAGTCTCGGTATCTCAGCTGACACAGACAACTGATAGCAGGAGCTGTCGAAGTTCAGTTTGCATTGAATATATGCAGTAATGGTCGACTTCCGGTTGAGCGCGCCATCTATTTCGCGCTACAATGAACTAAATCACCGACTAACAATAAACGACTATTCCATTGCATCAAATGTTGTTGCTTTTTCCGCCTGATATGAATGTTATATGTTTTTGTGACGCATACAAGTAAATAATGTGGCTATAAAAAGATTTTTCGTAAATTTCATTGAAATCCGTATCAAAATGGAGTACGGCCGTATTACTAAAAAAATCGCCAAATTCTGTATAGGATACGGGTAACCTGTACTATGGGGCAGGAATTGAAACGCTTAATGAACAAAATGCCTACTTGCGTTTGCGACCTTACATTATTTTACCATTGCTACAACAGTGTTAGAAGTAGGCCATAGGCATGCGGTGAACCATACCTATATTAAATATCAACAAAGACCTGCATTTGTCTATGCTAACAAACAAAAGCTCTCTGTCTACGCCCCCCCCCTTCTCAATTGTCTTTGATCTTGTATTCAACGCTCGCGTGCGATATCTTTACTATGATTGTTGGTACAAGCAACCAGTGGTTAGTCAAAGTTTATACACATTAAATGCAACTTGAGGCTTTCAACAATATAATTATGGACAACTGAATCTCAACAGTGTCGTCAGGAGATTGATCGAGGTTCGGGATCGGTCGTAACGCGTCGTTAACAGAATGACGTAATCAAACAACTTAATTTAATGTGATAAACATTTGCCGCGCGACAGGAAGTGACTAATCCCATACAGATTATAGTCAAGAGCGACTGCTGATATGGGTTTACAATTGCTCTGCGTGTGGTAGATGGTTTATGTAATTACTTGTCTTGGCGATACAACATAAAAAGGTGCATTAATGATAGCCAACACTTAATGGTACGCCTCGGGTGTCGGATAATGTTCAAATGTGGGCAGACAAAGAAGTCTGTTGACCCCCATCTCGCGCAGTGGTAAAGTCGAATTGTGATTTGTTTGAACAAACAATACCAATTCAATGTTCACTAAACGACTTGACACGGATTGTACAACGCCAGATCATAATAGTAATATTAACTGTTGTATGTTAACTTTTGTATGTGGGGTCTCAAAAGTATGAATTTTGTTCGGGAGCCTTGCTTTCAAACGTTCTCAGTAATCAATTAATTTCTCTTTACATGGCACCACCTCAATTGCGTATTTTTTTGGGTTGTGGAATACATTTCCCGTTTCTCCCATATGTACCCTTGTAAAGTATAGGCCTGTTTGATTTTAATTAGTTTTTATGCGCTAATGTTTAGTAAGTCATTTGGAAGTTTATTCGATGTGTTAAGCCTAGATTAACAACAGAAAACCAGGTTTCTAAAGGTTTATAATTAAACCACCCAAGTGGATATGGACACAATCCATATGGTGTCAAAGATTGATGGTACTGTTTAGACACTTCAGCCTTCCCTTTAATCCTGACATTTGTTGCTCTGACCCGAGGGTCATCGTAATATTATTGGGGAACCGAGAAGGAGCCCTGGGAACCTTGGAATTGGCGCAGCTCCAAGAGTTCAAAAGTTTAACTTGCAAAATTGGGAAAGGAAGATTGGCAGACGTCATTGTCCAGTGGTTGAGAGGGTGGGTGGATTTAACAAGTTGACCAATAGTAAAGCGTATTGGGTATTTAAGCTATCACAGCGCCTCTAGTGACTGCGTCTGATTTTGGAAAACTGGGAGTATAAATACCTCGGAGGAGCGTTTACAAGGGGGTGGCAAGACTATTTTAAATTCACACTTAGGTGTGTAGTCATGCTGAATTTTAGGCATCCAAATTTTCAGTAAGGGTGGTCCTGGCGGGCCATACCTGCTTTAGCATTAGAATTGAAAATTTCCGGCCAGAATTTTCTTGTCAAATATTCTAGATTTTAATAATCTGTATACATTTTGAGTGATGTTTACATTCACTACTTTTCTTTACGGTTTACAGTGATAGATGTCTTCACTGTTATTTTTATTTGTCATCGTGAGTGATTATATTGCTACTATGTACGTAGCCGTCTGATGTACAAGATTAAAATCGTTTCGAACCTGGAGAACAATGCGTTGACTACACTTCTGTAGTACTCTATGTACTCATTGGTCGAGTGAGTATAAATTCAGTTATAAATCTCGACCTGGCGAGCGCAAAAACGACGGACAATCAAAATATCCTTCGTTGTGAGCAATGCCTCCAGGACCATTGCGTGCGGCCCCGAAGAAGACAAGAAGAGGGAGGCATATATCTTACACCCTGTTGCTCCGCTTCTTCGAAGCATGGCCCACTACCGGAAGACTTTAGCTTCCCCGCCTCCAAACACCCCATACCCCCTCCACACCCCCCCTCCACACCCTCCCCCCATTCTCGGCCTCCCCTTCAAGAAAACCTAGACACGCCACTACACCACGAATGTAGCCTGCTGCGAGATATTCTTCGAATCGGATTTAGACGATGTAGAACCACATTGAGAAGGCAACGTGTACACTCCGTATGACCATGTGTATTCTACACAGAACATGACACTTCATCAGCTGATGTTTACTTAGTCGGCTAAGTATATATGCATTTTCTTGTTTCCTGCTACACATAAGTGTGATATGTTCTTTGTTGGCTATTTCTTGCATAACGGGATTATCCCATTTCTAGCATTGGTCCAATACACGTTTCCTAGTTAGACATGACTAATTGACTGTGCACGGCTCTTTCATTCAAACCCCTGCCATCGCAAGGACAGCTACAGGAAACCCTTTCATGCATGACGAGATTTCCCTGATACCTAGCACTGGGTGGTGCCGGAGCTAGACAAATCGCTTAGTTCGAACGTGTGCTACTGAGGCTATCGTACGTCGATGCAGTAAGAAGTGGACAGAACAGTCACGAATCTCGCGCAGTAAGTACGTCAACGGACAAGCGCCATTGTGTCCGTTACACAGATATCATGTCATCTGGATCTGGAAAATTACTCAATCATACTAGGATATTGCGCTGAGGGTTTATTTCAGATTGTCCTTCTCTAGAGTTAGTGAGTCCACGACAGGTTTTCTCCATTTCCCTGCGTTGGATCTTTCACTTCCCCTGACATGGACACCAGACAGAAGGGACCAACGGCTGTTGGTGTCTCTTCCGAAAGACACATACAAACTGTGGTGAACGAAATTGCCCAAACTTCGAAACGGCGAAGGCGGAATCGATCCACCGTCCTGTCGATCGACAGGCGTGTGCTCTAGCCACTAGACCACCGCTCCCCACTGTGGTGGTTACATCAATGGGGTCGTCTCATGACACTCTAAACAGCTCGTTCAGCTCGTTGCAACTACGCCATTTGTTTACAGGTAAATGGTGTAAAGGGATGAACGGATGTAAAGGGATGAACGGGTGTAAAGGGATGAACGGGTGTAAAGGGATGAACGGGTGTAAAGGGATGAACGGGTTACACACAGTTTAATTAACTCGTACGTCTACGATATCGCGATTGTTGACCATGCAATTTACAATACATGACATAAGGAATATTAAAAAAAAACACGTATGTATGTACTACGAGATCACGATGAGCCACTGTTATTCGAAGATCGCGAAGTTCTCGCTTCGATGTGATTATTGTTGCTATATTACAACGCTCCCAACAACATTTGCTTTTGCGGGGTTACATTATTTTACCTTTCCTACCTCAGTGCTAGGGGTGCGAACCATGGCTATACTAAATGTTGCAAAATAACTGTATTTGTCTATAATAACAAACAAACGCTCTCTGTCTCCCCCCCCCGTGCGTGCGTGCACGCGGGGGGGGGACAGCGTGCTCTTTTTGGATTCTGTTCAAACAAACGCTCTCTGTCTCCTGAGCACAACAGACGTAATTTCACATTTCAGACGTGACCGTGACGTAAAAAGGTAGTGTTAACAGTTATGTCGCGCTGTGTGTACGCAAATGGTATATTAGACAATTGCCATGTGGCGGCATGTAAGTTGAGATCAGGCGCAAACACAAACTGATTTCTGACTAGATCCATATTTTTTTATTATTGATTAGGACTAGTAACGTATGTTCCATTTTTTAACCACCGAGTTATTGTCTTACAAGTATTTACGCCCTATTCGTGATTTATTGCAGATGCCACAAAAAAATAAAACATTAATCATACAGTAGACCAGACGTTTTAGCGATTAAACAAAATTTTTACAACTGAGTATTTTTAAAGATGCAAATTCTATGGATGCTAATGATCATTATTTCTGTTGGAGAGGGCGATATGCCTAGTTCACTTTCTGACCTAACCACAAATACTTCCACCTATGGCCGAGAGGCACTTCTTCATCTATCATTCTTAAACAAATGTCAACTAATAAAAAGTACATTTGCATATAATGATCAACATTTTTCAGGATAAAAATCGTCGACATATTTTATGCAAAGTTCCACGATTACTGTATAATGACTGTATATAATGCCAAGGAAATATAGCAATTGCAATTAAAATTTAGGAAAATATATGAACGCTTCGCACCCTGCTCTCTGCTGATCCGTTTACATTTCCTTTGTCCAACACTCCCCTTTCCATCTGTGTTCTTCTTAATCCCCCGCTCTTTATGTCTCCCAGTCTCACTAATAACTGGCTCCCTGATATTATCTCTCTATAGGGGTCATGCCCCAGTTACACTTCCTGGTGTGTTACGAATGTAGGACACAGTAGTTTTAGGTATGTGTAATTAAAAAAAACCATATCATCTGACATAACTGCATTTGAGCAGACACATTCGCAAGTTTGCTGATAGAACCTGTTGACAGTGTATGTGTTCTTCTTAATCCCGTGCTCCTTATGTCTCCCATTTTCACCAATAACTGGCTCCCTGACATTATCTCTCTCTACCAAGCTTGTTAGTAAATGTATTTGATTTTTTTATTATTTGAATGGGCATTTAAATGCCAGAGTCAGTGCATTTGCTTTTGCATTTGAATTTATATCCTAAATACTTGTATTTGGATGCGATCTCCAAATAGTTGATTTGTAATCTCCGTTCCAGTGCATTACAAATGCAGACATAATTCTCAAATCTCAAAAGTATCAATCTTGTTCGGAAGATGGTGAATACAGAGCCTTGCTTTCAAACGTTCTTAGTAATCAATTAATTTCTGTAACCTGTTGCGCCGCTTCTTCGTTGGCATACTAATGGAAGACTTTAGCTCCCCCCTCCACACCCCCTCAACACCCCCCCCCCCCATTCTCGCCTTCCTTACCGAGAACTTAGATACGCCATTGCACCACGAATGTAGCCTATTGCGAGATATTCGTTGAATCGGACTTTGAGGGTGTAGAACCACACTGAGAAGGCAACGTCTGCACCCCCCATGACCATATGTATTCTACACAGAACATGACACTTCATCATCTGATGTTTACTTAATAGACGAAGTATATATATATATATACATTTTCTTGTTTCCTGCTACATGTAATAACTGTGATATGTTCTTTCTTGGCTCTTTCTTGCACAACGGGATTATCCGAATTCTACCATTGGTCCAATACACGTTTCTTAGTTAGACATGACTAATTGACTGTTAAAGGCTCTTTCGTTCAAGCCACTGCTATCGCACTGACAGCTACTGGAAACCCTTCATGCGTACCGAGATTTCCCTGATATCTAGCACTGGGTGTTGCCGAAGCTAGACATATCACTTAGTTCGAACGTGTGCTACTGAGACTATCGTACGTCGATGCATTAAGAAGCGGACAGGAGAGTCACGAATATCGCGCAGTAAGTACGTCAACGGACAAGCGTCATTGTGTCCGTTACACAGAGATCATTTCGTTTGAATCTCGAAAATTACTGAGTCATAGTAGGATATTGCGCTGAGGATTTATTTCAGATTGTCCTTCTCTAGAGTTAGTGAGTCCTTGACAGGTTTTCTCCATTTCCCTGACATGGACACCAGATAGAAAGGACCAACGGCTTTTGGTGTCTCTTCCGAAAGACGCCTACAAACTGCGGTGAACGAAATTGCCCAAACTTCGAAACGATCCATACATTTGTTGCGACTGGCCTAGTGATCATGCTTCCAAGCTTCCCGATGTATAATCGATGTATTAAGCCTAGATTAGCAACAGAAAAGCAGGTTTCGTTTATAGTTAAACCACCTAAGTGGATATGGATGAAATCCATATAGTGCCAAAGACTGATGATAATGTTTAGACGCTTCTGTCCTCGCTTTAATCCTGACGTTTGCTAAATTGCTCTGCCCTCTGAGGTCAACGTAGTGAGGAAACTGAGACGGAGCCCTGGGAACCCTAGATTTGTACTAGCTCCAAGAGTTCAATAGTTTAATTGCAAACTGGCCAAGGAAGTGCTGGCAGACGTCATTGCCCAGCGGTTGAGAGGATTGGTGGATTTAACAAGTTGACCAACGAAATCATAGTATAGACAGAGCCCTATCGCCATATTTACAATACCTTGGTAGTGCATCTTTCGGAAGTCCAACCCAAGTTGTTCGACCTTTTCGGCGATGACGGCACATGCTGCTCTGCAGTAACACAAGAGAAACTCCAAGAATTCCTCACGAATCTTCTGCTTTTCCAGCATCTGTCAGGACAAAAGCTTTTGTGTTCTTTGTTTTATATGTCACAGGCCTCATACGCGCATTTGAATAAACCACCTTTTACATTTCGGACACGATCTTCCGCTGGATCTGCTCCTCGCTGATGGCAACAATTTCGTTTTGTATTATTTTAGAGGCCTTCATGGCGTTATTGTCTTGTGTCGCCCAGTGCGTCTGCAGAACCACATCGCTCTGATTTTCACCAGTGTCGAGATGAGTGGCTGTGGTGTCTCAGGGCAATATTCTGCTTTTCATAGAGAATAACCATATTTACTATTGGTTGCAAGTTAAACCGATTGTGACCAGTGGAAATTCACTAAAACAAATTCACAGAAAACAAGAGTTAATTTGGGTTTATTAATGGGTACTACGTGGATAAGGCAGGATTGAGGGAGCAAATAAGAATGACTGGGGACAAACCGCTCAAGTTTACTGGCAGCAATGTCAAGGAACAAGGCAACACTATTAACACTGTCCGGGGATTTCTATAGAAGCCGTGGATGATAAATTTGACAGATATGCTGGCAGTTTTCTGGATCATAATGCTCCTGGTATATATTGCCTTCAACGTCGAGTGCACTCAACTGAAGCGTTAACGATTATTTCAAAGGATATACACACTTGTCATTGTGTCCGTGCGTGCGTCCGTGCGTGCGTGCGTGCGTCCGTGCGTGCGTTTAGCCACAGGGTTGTATTACATTTGACGCATTTACATGGTGGCAGTCTTTCGGGTGTTGATTATTAGTTGTTGATTACCTAACCTATTGGCCGATCATGCAATTAAAGTAAAAATTACATATTTCCAATGGTGGCTTACATTCACACAAAGAGTGGTCGAACGTGTTTCCACATATGTTGTGTTGTTACAACTATTCCATAGGCCACATAACGATTTCTAAGAAGTGAGAAAATCAAATTAAAATAATTTAAAGACATAACACCCCCAGAAAATCACAAAGGTACTTAAATCAACATTCTTTTTTGTTGTCCTGGAATATGAAAACCTTCATCTATGATCCTCGACAGTTTAGAGCGCAGGAACTGTCATGGATGACTGCGCATGATACTTCTATTCAAGCAGCTGCTATCGTGTCTACCCGCCGTCGCTCCAGTTGTTTGTTTTTGATTACAACGTGTACATATGTGTGATCTTTTTAAAGACTCTCATAAAAAGTCTCAAAAAGTTCCGCCAAAACAGGCTACACACAATTGAAGGGAGGGAGGGAGGGAGGGAGGGAGGGAGGGAGGGAGGGAGGGAGGGAGGGAGGGAGGGACGGACGGACGGACGGACGGACGGACGGACGGACGGACAGACAGACATACAGAGAGAGAAACGAAAGAGCATTCACTCACAATGTTAACTTGACAAAGGGCGTCGGGGCTTGGGAATTCTTCTTCCTCGTGTGTCAGAATGGGGCTATACACTTGGTGCAAAGATCAAGCGATATCCTCTCTGGAGGCATGCTCGGTCGCATAATATCATAATGATCCAGCCTGATTATAAAACTACTTATTTTATCGCCCACACTCACATGTTCTTTATTATTTAAAGCAAACAAACGCTTTGCACAAAGTCTGTGCAGATATTTCCTTGATACCAACATATTACTACATATTTTAAAAACCGTTTCCTATCTTCTAACAGCTCAAATATACACTAAACTGACTGATAGGTTCAAAGTGACTCTACGACAGTATATATATGCCCGCTCTTAAATGAAGCCTCTGAAGTGGCATATTATAACGGCCATACTGATACTCTCTCAAGGGCATGTTTTAACGTAAAATTTTTTTAACGCTTAACTTTGGTTTCTTGGTGTACAAGTGAATAATTGCGGCAAGCTTATGAAAATTTGCACGGAGGAAGTTGCATGGATTGCATATCACATTTGTTCAGTCGATATATTTAAATATGGTTTTGAGATGTAGTGAATTTCAATGGCCACGTGTTAACGTTTGATTTTAGCGACAGGGACGATATTTGATGTTTTGTTGAATGAGTTAATAATAATGAATATCTACATTAAAAACAATAAAGAACAATACATAAGGTACACGCGGATGTTGAAAAGAAAATGTTTCAATTGTTGTTTTATTTTACGTAGTGGTGATACGAAAAGTTCCCACGTTTCCAACCTAAGTAATTTAACTATTACTTAGGTTTAATGAGCTATAACTTTCTTTCTGAAGGAAATAAAGACTTCATATGTGTGCGTGTGTGTGCATGCGTGCGTGCGTGCGTGCGTGCGTGGGGGTGACAGATATTGTGGGCTGTATGATTTAATAAAGGTTCCATTTTGTCGTTTTTGCAGGTTTTTTTCTTTTGTTTTCCCTAACTTCACTACTTCACCTACTATTACACACACACACACCACACACACACACACACACACACACACACACACACACACACACACACACACACACACACACACACACACACACACACACACACACACACACACACACACATATATAAATATATATATATATATATATATATATATATATATATATATATATATATATATATATATATATTCGTCTAATAGAGATAAATAGACATACACCGCTTAAATCAATTCATACTTTTTGTTTCAGACTCACACGTTGACTGTGTGCACCAAAGATGCGGCGCTACATTACGTTCATAACTCTAGTCGCAGTCAGTCTTCGTGGCTTCTTAGCGCACGGGCATCTGTGCAACGTGTCACGTGATTCTAGAGGTTCAGCGATTTCCGGCGACGAGAAGTGGCGTGATGCCAGCTACCAGGTTCTCGTCAAGGTCGACTGCAGCTCACGTGACATTGTTAAAATCCCGACAGATGTCAGTAGTGACGTCACCGAGTTGGACCTGCGGGGAAACAAAATAGATTTCGTTCAGGAAAATGATTTCATGAACATGGTAGATCTGCGTGTTCTGATTTTAGCAGAGAATTCCATCAGAACGCTCCAAGGCCGATGTTTCCGCCACCTCAGATACCTCGAACGACTGGACTTAAACGACAACAACATCGATTTTTTTAATTCAGAAGTTTATGTCGGACTACAATCGCTGCGCGTGCTTACAATGAGCGGACTCCGACTAACATCTTACCCGACGGAGTTTGTGGTGTACACAAGCGAACTGCGAGTGTTGTCTCTGAGTGTCATAGGAGATGCCACCATCCCAGCCGAATACGCCCGTCTACCTCGACTCGAGGTGCTCGACTTTAGCAAGGAAACAATGGAACTCGCGAACTCGCGGCCACCATGTTCGACGGTATACGAGATTGTAACATCACGACACTGTCTTTCCGCAACACGTATGGTTTGTTAGAAATCGAGGCGGACGCCTTTTCAAACATGCCAAACACGCGATCCTTGATCTTTATCTGCAACAAACGCATGTCGTTCATGAAGACGGTGGCGTCCCTGGCTGTGACGACCAACACTAGCGTTGACACCGTAGTGTTGGACAGTGCGAGGGGCGACGCGATGGCCATGTTTGATGAATTTACCTTCTGCACGCCGTTCTGGCGACGTGTGCGTAGAGTCAGTGCCAGAGACACGCGAGTCGGTGGGTTTACATTCCACCAAGTCGGCTGCTTATCGCAACTGCGTCAAATCGACTTTGACTACAACTCTGTAATGTACAATACTCCTTTTGCTCCCATCCTGACTGCCGTCTTTCCAAGACTAAACGTACTCAACATGAATTATCGCGCAACCACAAAGGGCTATTTCAAAGCAAAGTGTTTCTCGCGGGATTTTAGCTTTGATGCTGATCATTACTTCCAAACGAAACCACTTGCTGACAGTAAATACAAGCGAGTCTATCTATGAAATAAAACCGTGCAACAAATAAGAATCAATTTATTACCTTTCACTTACACTGGAGTTCCTGTCCATTAGTGATATAGGACTTCCAGAACCATTCTGCAAGAATCAAGTCGTGTGTTATCGTACTGGTAACCTCCGCCACGTGAATGTCTCCCATAATAAAAAGCTCAGGGAATTCTGCAAGGGGTATCGCAGTGTCGGTCTGAATCGTTTAGAGACAGTAGATATAAGTTTCTGCGGACTAGACATTATTCAAGACTAATTCTTTCGTAATTTCAAGAACCTTCGTTTCCTGAATTTATCCCACAATACACTCGATGTTTCTGGGTCAAATTTCAAGAAAACATTTTCCTACCTCAGCCGGCTGGAGGATATCAACTTGTCAAATAACAAACTTCGTCAGATCAACACACAAGCGTTCGAGCGTTGTACACGTCTGAGACGATTGGACCTCTCGAATAACGAACTAACCGACATTGAAATCAATATACGCAATATGGAAGTGTTGGAGTATATCGACGTGAGCGGAAATCGTCTGGTGCTTCTAAGCGACGCGTTCACCGCGATGTTGGACCAGCATTTTCATGTGCATTTGATTGAACTAAACGTACAAAGGCAGATGTTCACGTGTAACTGCGAGTCGGTATCGTTCTTGCGTTGGATGCGTGTGACACGCGTACGACTGACGGAACCTGACCGACTGACTTGCGTGTACAGACACCGCGGTGACACGCCTCTGAGACACGTATTGCTGGAAGAACTTGAATCTGGGTGTCAAGTCAGTATCCTCCCTGTTGTCATGCCAGTCGTCGTCGGTGTAGCTATTATAATGTTCTTCTTGTTTCTGGTGCGCTATCATCGCTGGTACATCAAGTATCACCTGGTTCTGTGCTGGATGCGAGGAAGGATGTTGTCTTCCAGGGCACGCGAGAGAGACTACCACGCCATGGTTCTCTACTTCCAACACGCCGCCAAAGCTGTCGACCAACAGGGCGGCGCCGCTAGAATCTCTAGCTGGGTGTTCGTGCTGATGAAACACGCCGAGAAAGATTGGGGCTTGTGTCTCTACGTTGGCGATCGCGACGACGAAGTCGGCGGAGCGTCGAAATTGGAAAACTTCGTGCGCGGCTTCGACGGCAGCGACAAGGTTGTTGTGTGCTTGACGCGAGAATTCGTCGACGACAGTGACTGTATGTACTACCTGGAGATGGCGCTCAACAACCACAAACCGCTAACCAAGTACATCTTTCTCTTATTCGACGACATCCAAACTACTTTCTTTCCCCGTCGTCTGCAACAGCTCCTGCGACCAGACTCCCCCTTTACCTCGCTCACGTGGTGCAGCCGGGAAGACGAGGATCAGCGTGATACATTATGGCGTAGCTAGCGTGAAGCACTGATGCACGACCCCGACCAGGACAGATGTCGACGGCCCTACGATGTGATGCCGTTGCTGGCTTCGATTTTTGGCACACGTGGAGATGATGTAAACAGTAAAACAAACAGTCAACCGTCTTTGATCAATCATCCAACGCTCCCGCAGACGGACGTCACTTTGATGTGATAACATTGTTGTTATAACAAACGGTGTTGCAACGTTCCCACGTCGTCGTTCAATACGCATTTCACGTGATCCGAACTGAAACGCTCAATGAACTATTGGTCTATGCAGCAACACTAGCTTTTGTGCGATTACATTATTTTAGCCTTACTAGTAAAGTGTTAGAAGTAGGCTGTTGGCAAGTAGTGCGAGCCGTGGCTATATTAAATATTGCGAAAAACCTGTATTTGTCTGTATTAACAAACAAACGCTCTGTGTCTCCTTACCTCTCACTCCCTCTGTTTCTCCCCCCTCGCCCATCCCCCCTCTCCCACCGAAAGCCCGCGTATTGAGCTTAACTTTGATATTTTACTAACTTAATTGTTTAATTCTACAATGTGCTTATATCTCTCTGTCACTCCTCTCTCCCTCCCCCTCCCTCTCTCCCTCCCTGCTTCCCCCCCCCCTCTCTCTCTCCCTCCATCTCCCTCCCTCCCTATCTCCTCCTTCCCTCTCTCTTCCCTCTCCCTCCCTCCTTCCCCCTCCCTCTCTCATGCAACACGCATGGGAACATGAATTGTGTACTCATGTATCTTGTTGCTAATCAGTCGTGGTTTTGCGTTACTCTAAATAAGGTGTGACGTGTGTAACCACGCGGTTGTGTAAGTGTAGGGTTAACCCACTGCCGTATTGAGCCTTATGAGAACAGGTGATCAAGTTGCCAGAAGCAAAGAATGGGGGTACAATATCAACCATTCATGTGGTGACGGACGGCAGCGCCGGTGTCAGATGGTAGTTTGACCTGCGTAGTAAAACGATCCTGTCTGTCTTTAGCGGTGACGTGGAAGATTACACGAACAACGGCAACCACTGTAGTCTTTGCGTCCGCACGAGGCAACACTAATAACACTGTCCCGTGGATTTCTATAGAAGCCGTGGTTGACACATTTGACAGATATGCTGGCAGTTTTTCTTTTTCTCACCTAGACATGACTCATTCACTGCGCACGGCCCTTTCATTCAAGGTAGACATATTGCTCAGTTCGAACGTGTGCTACTGAGACTATCGTACGTCGATGCAGTAAGAAGCGGACAGAACAGTCACGAATTTCACGCAGTAAGTACGTCAATGGACAAGCGTCATTGTGTCCGTTACATAGATATCATGTCGTTTAGATCTCAGTCCTACTAGGTAATTGTGCTGTAGGTTTATTCGAGTGTCCTTCTCCACAATTAGTGAGTCCATGGCAGGTTTCTTTCATTTCCTGCGTGGGATCTTTTACTCCCCTTGGCATAGACACCAAATAGAAGGGACCAACGGCTTTTACTGTTTCTTCCGAAAGATATCGATAATTGCCCAGACTTGGAAACGGCGGAGGTGGAATCTATCCACCGTTCTCTCGATCGACAGGCGTGTGCTCTAGCCACTAGACCACCGCTCCCTTCTGTGGTGGTTATATAAATGGGGTCGTCTCATGACCCTTTAAACAGCTCGTTCAGTTCGTTACAATATCATCAGTTGTTTACAGGTAAATGGTGTAAAGGGATGAACGGGTGTAAAGGGATGAACGGGTGTAAAGGGATGAACGGGTGTAAAGGGATGAACGGGTGTAAAGGGATGAACGGGTGTAAAGGGATGAACGGGTGTAAAGGGATGAACGGGTGTAAAGGGATGAACGGGTGTAAAGGGATGAACGGGTGTAATGGGATGAACAGGCTACACACAATTGAATTAACTCGTTTATCTGATGAAAGTGAAATTAACAGTAACAAGAAATTAAAATTAATAACCCGTAATAACAGTACACAATTACGACGTTATTCCATTGGGATAGCCGGTATTCGGTAGGATTGCCCCGGTCTTTGCTTCTGGGTCACGTGCTCATGGTATAAATTTCCTTCAACCTCGAGTGCACTGATTGATCAATTGAAGCGTTAATGTTTATTTCAAAGGATACGCGTGCGTGCGTGCGTGCGTGCGTGCGTTCGTGCGTGCGTGCGTGCTGCCACAGTGTTGTATTACATGTGACACATTTATATAGTGGCAATGTTGCGGGAGTTGATCATTAGCTGTTGATTAATTAAACAATTGGCCGATCATGCAATTAAGGTAAAAATGACATATTTTCCAATGATGGTTTACATTCACACAAAGGGCGGTGGCAGTAACTTGTTTCGACTTATATGTTGTGTTGATACAACTATTGCATAACCCACAGACCGATTTCTAATAAGTGATAAAATCGAATCAAAATCATTTTAAAGACAAAACCCCCAGATAAACCCAAAGGTACTTATGTCAACGTTATTTATTGTAGTCCTAGAATGTGGAAACTTCACCTATGATCCCACGATAGTTTAGTGCGCGCAGCAACTGTCGTGGATGACTGCGCACGGCCCTTCTATTCAAGCAGCTGCTATCGTGTCTACCCGCCGTCTCTCCGTTTGGTTGTTTTTAATAACAGCTGTAAAGTCTCCTTTATGGGGGCAACACACAACAACTCGGGTTCTCTCTGTCACGCACGGACACACGAATTGTGTACGCAGGTAAACATTTGATGCTAATGAGTCATGGTTTAATGTTCACTCTAAATAACATATGAGTTGTGTAACTACGCGGTCATGTAAGTTTAGTTTCCCCACTGCTGTCGTAAACGTTATCAAAATAGGTGATCAAGTTGCCAGAAGCAATGAATGGGGTGTAGAATATCAACCATTCATGTGATAGCGATGGCAGCGCCGGTGTCAGATGGTTGTTCGACCAGTAGTAAAAAGACCCTGTCTCGCTTTAGCGGTGTCGTGGAAGGTTACACGAACAACGGCAACCACTGCAGTCTTTGCGTCCGCACGAGGCAACACTATTAACACTGTCCCGGGGATTTCTGTAGAAGCCGTGGTTGACAAATTTGACAGATACGCTCGCAATTTTTCTGGGTCATATGGTCCTGGTATAAATATCCTTCAACTTTGATGCACTAACTGATCTACTGAAGCGATAACAATTAATTCAAAGGATATACGCGCTTGCGTGCGTGCGTGCGTGCGTGCGTGCGTGCGTGCGTGCGTGCGTGCGTGCGTGCGTGCAGCCACAGTGTTGTATTACATGTGACACATTTACATGCTGGCAGTCTTTCGGGAGTTGGCCAATTGGCCAATCGTGCAATTAATGTAAAAATTGCATATTTTCCAATAATGGTTTACATTCACACAAAGGGTAGTCGCACTTGTTTCCACATATATGTTGTGTTGGTACAACTATTGCATAACCCACAGAACGATTTCTAAGAAGTGAGAAAATAAAATCAAGATAATTTTAAAGACATTAACCCCCAGAAAAACCCAAAAGTACTTATGTCATCATTATTTTTTGTTGTCTTGGAATCTAGAAACCTTCACCAATGATCCCTCGACAGCATAATGCGCCCAGCAACTATCGTGGATGACTGCACACGGCCCTTCTATTCAAGCAATTTTATCTCGTGTCTGCCCGCCGTCTCTCCAGTTGTTTGTTTTTATAACAACGTATGTGTGACTCTTTTTTATTAAAAATGTCTCATAAAGTGCCGCCCCAAAAAGTGCATTACGGGTTTGCCGTAGCCACTCTAAATAACCACTGGTGTGGCTATTTAACAACGTAGTTATAAAGGTTTCTGCACTAAGACTTATCAGACGAGCTACCATAAGCAATGAATGAATAAAGAATCTATAATATTAATATGGTTATGGACATATTAATGGTTAAGATACTGTTTCATCACTCCCAATGTTAGCTTATCGGTGGGAATCTTTTTATTCATCGTGCGCCAGATTGGGGCTCAGCACTTGGTGCAGCGATGAAGTGGCATCCTCTACGGAGGCATGCTCGGCCGTATGATATAATGATCCATCCTGACTATAAAACTACTTACTTTATCGCCCACCCACTCGTGTTCTTTATTATATTTTTTACGGAGAATGTTGTTAACGCTTAACTTTGTGTAACTAAGTGAATAATTGCTGTAAGCTTATGAAAATTTGCTCGGAGGAAGTCGCTTGGAGTGCACATCACATGTTTCATGTCGATATATGTAAATATGGTTTTGAGATGTAGTGAATTTCAGTGGACACGTTTTTAACACTGGGTTTTAGCCACAGGGACGATATTTGATGTTGTGTTGAATCAATCTATAATAATTTATATTTATATTAAAAACAATATTTGCCAAGTAAACTACATTTCATAAGGTGAACGTGGATGGTGAAAAGAATATGTTTTTATTATTGTTTATTTTACATAGTTGTAATGTATTACACACGTTTTATTATTCCAACGAAAACATGGCAGACTGCTCACAGCCAGGGAGCGGTCGCTCATCGCCTTGCCACAGGGAGCATGCATAAATGTCCATTGAACACCAATACTCTACACTCCTCCCTTCCAAATGTTATGTATCAAGAACATTTAAACAACCTGGTTGAGCTACTCCACATCTACAACATGACAACGCAGTCCCTGGATTCAACGTCCGTTATTTAGTCCATTACTAGCAATGACATTTTAGTACAGGATTAACCAGCGTCTATGTCCTTAATTAAACTGGACATCGTCTTTCTACTGTTACAAATCCAGCTTCTCTGGAGACTTCCTGATTCTTGTGGACCTTCTCCCGGAATAATCCACTGCCCTCGGTATCTGCACTGGAATTGCCGGTCTCACGGGATGGTTCACTGCCATCGGTGTCTGAACTGGAATTGGCGGCCTGTCTTCTTCTGCTTCGACTGCTGTTCCTGTCGATTCGTCAACCACTGGTACCTCCACTGCAACAGGTACCATGATGATGTCAGAGGCTCTGATTTGGTCAATATGCCTCTGCCATACAGCACCTTCTTCTACCAGCACCACGTACGATCTGGTACCCCTCTTCTTATGGATGGTACCAGGTACCCACTTTTGATCATTGCAATAGTTTCTTACCGCTACTCTGTCTCCAACTTCAAATGCTCTGTGTTGCCCTCTCCTCTACTGACGTGGCATGGCGATTCTCCACAGTCTTTCTGGTGTTGGGTCTTATGACATCTAGTCTTGTTCGCAATCCTCGCCCCATCATTGCCGGGAATCAACAGATGTCGCATGTGGAGCGTTTCTGTAGGCAAACAGAAATTGGGCCAGGTGTCGTTTTATTGCACCCGAGTCGCCTCTCGCTGATCTCATGGCCTGTTTGAATGTCTGAACGAAGCGTTCCACCTGCCCGTTGGTCGCTGGGTGGTAGGGTGCAGAAAATGTGTGCCTGATGTTGTTTGCTTTCATGAAGTTTCGGAAAACTTCGCTTGTGAATTGAGTTCCGTTGTCACTGTGCAATGTTCTGGTAGACCATACCTTGCAAACACATCTCGTAATAGTTCCACGGTTTTCTCTGATGATGCCTCGGGCCATTTGCTGTGTGCGTCGACCGCTATTAAGAACATCCGTCCCATAAACGGTCCAGCGTAATCTACATGAATACGTTGCCATGGTTTTGCAGGCCATTCCCATGGTTGAAGTGGCACGGTAGGAGCTTCAAACTGGACTCTCTGGCATCCTTGACATTTCCTGGTCAGAGACTCTATATCTTTATCTATCCCAGGCCACCAGACATAGCTACGTGTCAGCCCCTTCACTTTCACAACACCGATGTGACTAACGTGTAACTCCTGGAGGATCTGGCTGCGTAACTTCTGTGGCACCAGGACACGTATTCCCCATATGATGCATCCGTGGAATACACTCAGCTCATAGCGCTTGGCAAAGAATGGTTCAAGTCCCTCTGGACAGATCGTCGGCCATCCTTGTTGTGTCCTCTCAAGAACCTTTGACGTGACGGGGTCCTTGCTGGACTCCGTCTTGATGGTCCCTGCCTTGACAGGTAGGGTTTCCACGTGGTCCATGTAGAATATATCCACCACATCAGGATATGTCTTCCCCGCTTTCAAGGGTAACCTCGAAAGTCCATCTGCGTTTGCATGTTTCAAAGAGCTTTTATAGACTATGTCATAGTCGTGTGTTGCTAGCTGTAGGGCATACCGTTGCATCAGTGCAGCTGTCATCGCTGGAATAGTCTTCCCTGGATGAAAGATAGCCGTGAGGGGTTGGTGATCTGTCACCAGCGTGAATCGTCTTCCAAACAGGTACTGGTTGAACTTCCTAACTCCCCACACGAGTCCCAGTGCCTCTTTGTCTATCTGGCTGTAATTTCGTTCAGCGTTGTTTAAAGTTCGCGAGGCGAACGCGATTGGTTTCTCCAATCCATCTGGCATCTTATGACTGAGTACGGCGCCCAAACCATATGCAGTTGCGTCGCACGCTACTCTGATCGGCAAGTCCGGATCATAATGAACGAGAACTTGTTCCTAGTGACAAAATATGCATTAACTTAACATACATTTCTTCCAAGCACCGCCTCTGGCGAGTATGTATGTACTAACTTAACCTATATTCCTTCAAAGTACCACCTCTAGCGAACGAATATGCAATAACTTCAACCGTATTTCTCCAAAGTAGCGCTTCTAATGACCGAATATGCAACAACTTCACCCACATTTCGTCCAAGCAGTGTCCCTAGTGACTAAATATGGACTAACTTAACCTACGTTTCTTCCATACACCGCCTCTGGTGAGTATGTATGTATGTATGTATGTACTAATTTAACCTATATTCCTTCCAAGTAGCACATTTGGCCACCAAATATGCAATAACTTCAACCGTATTCCTTCCAAGTAGTGCCTCTAGCGACCGAAAATTCAAATATTTGACCCATATGCCTTCTAAGTACTGCCTCTCCCGATCAAATATGCAATAACTTCACCTATATTCCTTCCAAAACAAGGCCACTAGCGACTAAATACACAACAACTTTACTCTCTTTATATTCCATAGCGCCTCTACCGACTCTATATGTATTTACTTGACCCAATTGTAATGCCTCTATTACAACCGTAATATCTTGCGACTTCACCTTTGGACGAAGATTCAACCCATCTATTAGCATCATCACCAATTGCAGACCTCTACACTCCCATCCACATTCAGTCATTGGCGTCTCTTCAGCGATTACCTACAATCTTCCCTTAATTCACTCCCCACCTGCTATCCTTACATTAACCACCGGTCATCTACCCCTAACAAAGCAACGAATCAACGAAGTAATGAGGCAACAAGACAACGAAGTAGCGAAACAACTCATACAGTTCCAATACACAAAGTTACAGACTTCCATGCAAGCATGCATGTAAACAGTAACTGCACTCTGGCAAAACATTGTGCATGCACGAATGCATGTAAACAGTAACTGCACTCTGACAAAATATTGTGCGTGCACGCATGCACACTCAAACCCATCCAGCCATCAACACACCCATTCATACACATCTACATACATACATACATACATACATACATACATACATACATACATACATACATACATACATACATACACACATACACACATACAGACTTCCATCTCATGAACTTACAAACGTTATGTTATTAACCTCCAACGTACAACAATGTTGTATGCCTTTTTATCGGTAGGAATTTGTCACATGGTAGCTATGATCACGTGATTTTCAGACGTCTTAACACGTTTTGAAAGGTTGTCGCATGGTACATAAGGGTGGTGGTAGCGACGAGCTCATCATCATTCGTGACACGCCATCGTTATGGCAAACAACATGTTAAAAACAGCTTTCAAGCATACTCGAGCTGCGATTGAAAGCGAAGAAGCAAACCGTCCAGTCGACCTTTCAAACCGACATCCAACTATTCTCCAGAACCCGAAGTCGTGTACTTAACGTGGTTGGAACAACAGGTACACATAAAATCAGTTACCTTGAAGGGGTTGACGATACAAATTCGGTGGCCTAACTTCGAGATATTGATTATGTGTTGACGCAAACTTTACATGCAAAATCATCCTTTGTTTGGTATCAGGTTAAAGAACGTGGCTGGGCGCACATGACACACATCTCAGATGAAGAACTCGTATCATTAAGTGTGAAAGAACTAAACCGGTATCTCAACTTGTCAAAGGAGGAAATTGCAATCCTAAGGTAACGACAGGGGACTTAAAAAAAAGTGGCTATTCAGCGAACTATCGCGAGAAACGCGCGTCACAAAAAGAAGAGCTCGAGACAGAAAGAAATATATTGCGAAGCGAAGTGGACAAACTGACCAGAGAAAACAGCTACGCACGACAAAAACTGGACATGTCGAAATAGAAATTGCAAGCAATTTAACGCTTTACAAGTGGTGTAGTTATAAAGAAGGCAGCTGCGTCGAGTGCAAAGACATAGAAGTCTTCATGCTTTGCAATATGAACAATACTAGTCAACTTATTAAAGAGACACACCACTGTCAGTTACCTACTGATGTTCTAATGTGCATATGCTTTGACGAGGTTATACAGGACATTAATGAAAGCGCGGTGTTGAAAGACTGGTTTATAGTTTTAGTAAATGCAGATGTGAATCCTGCCTGCTGATCAGGTGCGCCATGTTAGGAGTTGGTTACATGACTCCGGTTCATAGACACTGCAGAGATAAGTGAAGGACTTGACGTACTCAACTTGCTTGGAAAAATACAGGTCAAATACAGGTTACAACTTACGAATAATGTTCTTGGATGCTAACTCAACAGGTGGTTTACACACTTTCCGCAACTAACCAAATTAACGAGCGTGCAAGGTACTTATACTACGGCAAAGCTTCAAGATACCGACAAGTTTTTGCAA
The DNA here is from genome assembly GCA_033239005.1 of Lamellibrachia satsuma. Classification (NCBI taxonomy): domain Eukaryota; kingdom Metazoa; phylum Annelida; class Polychaeta; order Sabellida; family Siboglinidae; genus Lamellibrachia; species Lamellibrachia satsuma. The sequence continues at coordinate 5,816,296 of BSQZ01000002.1, read as the reverse complement.
ATTTATTCAATTTTGGAACAAATACTTTTACGTGAGGTCGCCACCTTGACCTAACTGCTTCATTACGTATCCGCTAGGTACCATCAACATAACCCTAATGAGTTATTCTACTCGAAGTCGCCACCTTAGCCTAACTGCTTCATTACCTATCCGCTAGGTGCCGTTATATGTTGTATGGGCGTTACGTCACTTCGGAAGTCACGCGGTTGTCAAGGCAGTACCTGCCGGTCCCTCTAGGAAGTGTCATGGCCATCCGGACTTGAACCGTCGAAACGGTGGCTGCTACACAGACATTTAATGACACGTGATTTATCTACATGATTTGGACTTAATTGTTTTTCGAGCATAATATCTTATGCCAATATGTAGAGGAGTTTGTCGAAAGTTTCTGAGATGAACGCATGTGAGTTGAAAGTTTGTAACACGAAAGTTTGTACATTGAAAGTTTGTGAGTTGTTTCACTACGTCGTTGTCTCGATACCTCGCTACTTTGTAGCCCTACTGGCTCGCTGACTGGCTGATTCATTGCTTCGCTGCTTCTAATGTTAAACTTTTAAGGAAATGTCAAACTTAGAGGTATTACAACTTACATTATAGGGTCGCTTGCGGTGCTGCTTGAAAGAAAATAGGTCAAAGTAATACATATAGACTATAGGGGCGCTGTTGGGAAGGAAAATAGGCCAAACTATTATATATACGGAAGATAGAGGCACCACATGGGAGACATACATGTCAAATTAATACATATAGAGTCGGTAAATGCACTCCTTGGAGAAAATACAGGTCAATGTTAATACACGTATAGAGTCTCTAGGGTGTTACAACTTACAAATAATGTTCTTGGACGCTAATGTTCTTGGACGTTTCTAGCATGGTTCTCATGTCAACAAGCCCCGTAGCCCACGGGGTGCAAAAACGCCGGTAGTGTCATTCGAAATGTTTTCCAGTACAAAACACCATATTATGACAGCAACTAACCAAATTAACGAGCGTGCAATGTACTTATAGTACGTCAAGGCACCAAGAAACGGATAACTTTTTGAGAAAAAAATGTATTCAAAACGGAACAAATACATTTACACCGTCGAGCACTGCCAACATCAAGTCCTTCACGTATTTCAGCCGTGTCTGTGAATCGGAATCCTGTAACCAACTTTTAACACTATACACCTTGTACAGTATACGCCTGTTTGATTTAATTAGTTTTTAATAGTTAATGTTTTAGTAAGTGATTAGGAGGTTTAATCGATGTATTTAGCCTAGATTAGCAACAGAAAAGTAGGTTTCGAAAAGTTTATAGTTAAACCACCCAAGTTGATAGCAATATCCATATGGTGCCAAAGATTGATGGTAATGTTTATACGCTCCAGTCTTTCCTTTAATTTCCATTTGCTAAATTGCTCTGACCTCGGAGGTCAATGTAATTGGGGAACCGAGAAGGAGCCCTGGGAACCCTGGATTTGGCCCAACTCCAAGAGTTCAAAAGTGCAAGGAAATGCTGGCAGACGTCATTGTCCAGCGGTTGAGAGGATGGGTGGATTTAATAAGTTGACCAATGGTAAAGCGTATTCCATATTTAAGCATTCACAGCGTTTCTAATGATGGCGTCTGAATTTGGTAAACTGGGAGTATAAATACCCCGGAGGAGGGATTGCAAGGGCCGGCACAAGCTAATTTTTAGGCATCCAAATTTTCAGTAAGGGTGGCCATACCTGCTTTAGCATTAGGCTTTAAAGTTACCGGTCAGATTTAACCATGTTTCGTTTTAATATTCCAGACATTATTGTCTGGAAAATTAAAACTATGGAGGATGAAAGATGGAGAGAGGGGGCGGCCGATAGAAAACTATGGAAAGAAAGAACAGAAAGAGTGGCTCGACAATACTTTACCTGACCCTCACCCCTGTACAGCAGGGATCAAGGAGGAAGACCACACATTAAGTGTCTAAGTGATGTTTACACTCACTACATTTCTTAACAGTTTACAGTGATATATATATATATATATATATATATATATATATATATATATATATATATATATATATATATATATATATATATATATATATATATATATATATATATATATATATCTTCACTGTTCTTTTCATTGTCATCGTGAGGGATTATATTGCCACTATGTACGTAGCCGTTTGATGTACATAAAAAATCGCTTCGAACCTGGGGAACAATGCGCTGACTACACTTCTGTAGTACTCTATGTACTCATTGGTCGAGTGAGTACAAATTCAGTTATAAATCTCGACCTGGCAAGCGCAAAGAAGACGGACAAATAAAACAAATAAAATCTGTGAGAAATGCCTCCCGGACAATTGCGTGCGGCCCCGAAGAAGAAGATGAAGAGAGGGAGGAATATATCTTACAACCTGATTATGCACATTAGAATATCAGTAGGTAATTGACAGTGGGAACCTACGTTGGCTGGCATTGTTCATATTGCAAAAGCATGAAGACTGTTATGTCTTTATACTCGACGCAGCCACTAGCAAAGTGTTCGGTTGATTGCAGTTTATATTTCAACATGTCCATTTCTTGTCGTACGGAGCTGTTTTCTCTGGTCAGTTTGTCCATTTCACTTCTCAATATATTTCTTTCTGTCTCGAGCTCTTCTTTCTGTGAGGTGCGTTTCTCATGACAGCTCGCTGAATAGTCATGGCTTTATAAAGTCCTCCGTCGTAACTTTAGGATTGTAATTTCCTCCCTTGACAAGTTGCGCTACCGGTTTAGTTCTTTCACACTTAGTGATGTGAGTCATGTGCGCGCAGCCACGTTCTTTAACCTGAAACCAAACAAAGGATGATTCAGCATGTATGGTTGGTGTGCGTTGGAGGTTGGTGACATGAAATGTATAAGTTGGAAGTTTGTGAGTTGGTATGTATGGATAGATGGATGGATGGATGGATGGATGGATGAATGGATGGATGCATGAATGGATGGATGGCTGGATGGGTGTGTGCGTGCGTGCGTGCGTGCGTGCGTGCGTGCGTGCGTGCGTGCGTGCGTGCGTGCGTGCACAATGTTTTGCCACAGTGTAGTTACTGAATATATGCATGCGTGCATGGAAGTCTTTAAGTCGAAAGTTTGTGTAATGAAAATTGGTGAGTTGTTTCGCTATTTCTTTGTTTGTCTCGTTGCCTCGCTACTTCGTTGTTTTGATGCGTCGTTAGGGGTAGATGACCGATGGTTAATGTAAGGATAGCGGGTGGGGAGTGAAAGAAGGGGAGATGGGAGATAATGGCTGAAGAGACGCCAACGACTGAGAGTGGATGGGGTGTAGAGGTCTGCAATGGGTGAAGATGCTAATAGATAGGTTGAATCTTCGTCCAAGAGTGAAATCGCAAGACATTACGGTTGTTTTCCATAGCGGCATTACTACTGGGTCAAGTCAATACAGTATAGTCGATAGAGGCGCTATTTGTAAGAATACAGGTAAAGTTGTTGTATACTTAGTCGCTAGGGCGGTGTTTTGGAAGGAATATGTGTTATTGCACATTCGAGACACTACTTGGAAGGCATATGTTTCAAATCATTGAACGTTCGGTCGCTAGAGGCACTACATGGAAGAAATATTTAACAAGATTTGTCATCGAAGCCAAAGGCCCAGATGGCAAGTGGACAAGGAAGCCATTGGCGTATCGATAGTCCAACAATGTTCATTTACTTATAACCCGCCCTCCTGAGATATGTGTCAACCTTGTTTTTAAACATATTAACGCTGCTAGCAGTTACACAATATGGGTGGTGTTGTTGCATATTCGGTCATTAGAGGCACTACTTGGAAGAAATACGGTTGAAGTTATTGTATATTCGGTAGCAAGAGGTGCTACTTGGAGGCAATAGGTAAATTTAGTACATACATAGGGCCTACTGACCAGAGGCGGTGTTTGGAAGAAATGTAAATTGAATTAGTACATATTTAGTTACTAGGGACACTGCTTGGAAGGAATATGGGTGAAGTTATTGCATATTTTAACACTAGGAGCGCCACTTGGGAAGAATATCGGTGAAGTTATTGCATATTTGAAAACAAGGCGCGCCACTTGGGAAGAATATCGGTGAAGTTATTGCATATTTGGTTGATGGAGACAATATTTGGAAGAAATATAGGCTAAGTTATGTATATATGTATATTTGTAGGTATGTATGTATATTTGTAGGTATATATGGATGTATGTATGTTTGTAGGTATCTATGTATGTATAAAGATATGTATATAGGTAGGTATGTACGTATGTTTGTTTGCGAGTTGATGCACTGTTTCGTTGTTTCGCGCCACAAAAGTTATGGTTTGGGGGCTATGCACCTAAAAGTAACGTGCAACTAAAATCAATAATATCACGCCAGTTATTTACTCGGAATGTAATTCCGGTCATTTCTCCGAACAACCGGAGTCTGACATGGTAAAAACCACGACCGATAAGCGCACGCGTAATTCCATGAAATCCGGGAAACCTAAACTACAAGTGACGCATTAAGGGACGCCGGAATACACACATATAAAAGTCTCAAATAAACGTGTTATTTTGCCAGAAAGATTTAACAAGATTGCCATCCAAGGCAAAGGCACAGATGACTAATGGACAAAGAAGCCATTGGTTTATCGAAAGTTCAACATTGTTCTTCTATGTGTAACCCGCCCTCCTGAGATATGTATCAACCTTGTTTAAAACGTACTCACACTACTAGCATTTACACCATCTGATAACTGGTTCCATTAATTTGTTGCCCTCTGTGAGAAAGAGTACTTCCTGATATCCAATCTACACTGATCCTTTACTAATGTTACCTCGTGTCTTCTTGTTCTACTATCTTTCTCGAATGAGAAAACAAATATTTCTATCAATATTTTCATGCCCATTCAATATATTAAAAAACAATTTGATCTCCTCTTAATCGTCTTGTCTCTAGGGATGTTAAACCACATTTTTAGGCGTTCTTCAAAGCTGATGTCTCTCAGTTCTGGAATTTTAGTTGCTATTCGTTCTATATCCTTCTTAAGATATGATCTCCAGGCTTGTATACATTATTCTTAACGAGGCCTAACTATTACTTTATACAGATGTATAATTAGCTAATGTTTCTTATATGTTATATTTATCTTAATCAACCCAAGAATTTGATTACCATTTCAAACTGCAATACCACACTGCTCTGAGACTTTCATATAAGTCCTTTTCTTTTACGGTAGTATTTAGACCACTATCTCCCATGTTATAGTATACATCTCAACATATCCACATTGTTGTCATTTGCTATAAAAAAAAGAAAATGGTACAATTTTGGATCACGAGAAAACTACAACATAACTAAATATATCGTTTTCTACAAATTCAGCCATATTTCTTAATATAAATGAAGTTGCTATAGAGAAATCAACAGTAATCGATAGAAAAAATATTTTTGATGTCAAATACGTATACCGTTAAATGTCGAAATTCTGGTCAATTTTAACCAAGTTTGGCTGATCAGTTTTATCTCTGCCAATCAAGGTGCAATGCGTGTAATATATAGTTTCCTTAATAGGCTCAGGTTAATGATAGAGTGGAATCAATATTGTTTCAAAAATAAATACACATTGTTTCAACAAACTGTGTTATTACCTGATCACTTGTAATCCTCTGTGTCCTAACGAAAGTTACAGTTGTATGCTGATTTGTCCAGTTCGTAAAGCCTTTTCATTGTCCACACCAACCAGGAAGTTTTAATTCCGACGGACTTAATTTAACGGTAAGACGCTGAAGCACCCATTATGAAAGCGCCTTTAAACAGATTGTATACTGTATTGACATGCCAGTCACGACATACTCAAGTGATGGCTACTATTGTCGCTACTTCCTCTTTAATGCAAAGGTCTCGTATGACATATACCCGGGGCCATGTGTGTATGTCACATAACACATGACCAAATCTATTGTGTAATATTACCGTCGCCACTTCCTCTTTACCTGTGATGTCTCGTGTGAAATAGAAATGATAGCACTGTATAGCCGCACTATCTGATCAACGTACTGTCTACATTATCTAGAACACAAACCACATTGTAGCTGCATGCGAAACGTGGCACTGACGTTTCGTGACAGTAATACAACGATATGAACAATCACGAGAAGCAGAGTAATCCAGGTGAGTACGGCGAGCACCGTGCTGCAGTTAGTTGATCGGCACGATCGACAACATTCGCCAAGCCGCCCAGGGTTAATAGCGTCAGAAACGGAGCCAACAACACAACACAACATGTTTATGATATCTGTGTTCAAAAGAACACTTGGGATCTACCAGTCGTCATCATTACAAACATCCACCCTGGCAAACTAACTTGACTAAATTTATCAACGTGATAACTTACGACTACTGTGTGGACGTTCTAGCTATAACCGAGACGTTAGACAGATTCAGCTATCCGTTTTGTCGCCCTCAGCGTATCTCAGTACTTAACGTACGACCGACAGAGATGTCCACGTCGCTTCGGCATGATACTATTGTTGGTTTCGTATCATGATACACGTGGAGATGATGTAAACAGTATAACAAACAGTCAATCGTCTTCGATATAGCATTCAACGCTCCCTTACACGGATGTCGCTTCGATGTGATTATTGTTGTTATATTACAACGCTCCCAACAACATTTGCTTTTGCGGGGTTACATTATTTTACCATTTCTACTTCAGTGCTAGTGGTGCGAACCATGGCTATATTAAATACCGCTGAGGACCTGTATTTTTCTGTAGTAACAAACAAACGCTCTCTGTCTCCACCCCTCTCCCCCCGTGCGTGCGTGCACGCGGGGAGGGGGGGCAGCGTGCTGTTTTTGGATTCTGTTCATAACGACTTATTTTTTGCCGTTATGTTCCTTGTTTACCAACTATTGCAACGTTTCGCGTGCAGTGTTTTGTGCTCGGGACAACGGAGCCGGTGCACTAATAAATGTGGCTGTGCAAATGACCTGATCAGCGCAGCGTGTCCAATCTCCTGAGCACGACAGACGTAATTTTACATTTCAGACGTGACCGTGACGTAAAGAGGAAGTGTTAACAGTTACCGAGACGTAAAGAGGAAGTGTTAACAGATATATCGCCCTGTGTGCACACAAATGGTATATTAGACAATTGCCATGTGGCGACATGTAAATGCGGTCAGGCGCAAGCACAAACTGATTTCTGACTAGATCCATACATTGTTTTTATTGGTTAGGGCCAATAATATATGTACCATTTTGTACCACCGCGTTATCGTCATACAAGTATCTACTTCCTATTCATGATTTATTGTAGATAGCACGCACAAAAATAAAACATTAAGCATACTGCAGACCAGACGTTTCTAGCGATTTAACATATTTTTTACAACTAAGTATTTTTAAAGATGTTCAAATTCTATGGATGCTAATGATCATTATTTCTATTGGAAAGGGCGATAGGCCTACTTCACTTTCTGGCCTAACCATGAATACTTCCACGTAGGGTCGAGAGGCATGTCTTCACCGACCATTCTTATACAAATGTCAACTGATACAAAGTACATTTACATATAATGATCAACATTTTGCAAGATAAAAAACGTCGACATCTGTTATTCAAAGTTCCACGGTTACTGTATAATGACTCTATATAATGCCAAACTATAGGAAATATAGCAATGGCAATTAAAATTTAGGAAAATATATGAACGCTTCGCACCCTGCTCTCTGCTGACCCATTTAAATTTCCTTTGTCCAACACTTCCCCTTTCCATCTGCGTTCTTCTTAATCCCCTGCTCCTTATGTCTCCCAGTCTCACTAATAACTGGCTCCCTGATAGTATCTCTCTATAGGGGTCATGCCTCAGTTACACGTCCTGGTGTGTTACACAATGTAGGACACAGTAATTTTAGGTATGTGTAATTTAAAATAAAATATCACGTATATTTATCCAAATATCTGCACGCACGTTTAAATATATAAAATATTTCACAAATTCATGTTTTTGCAAATTCATGCCTCCACCTATTGTCAAAAAGTTCATGAATTCTAGTTTGAACTTGTAGGCATACAATCGTGTCGAATGCCTTCACAACACCATAGTTAGTTACTAGAACACCTGTATGCATCATTACAACAATTAACTCATCGCATCCTACAAAGATCCATACATTTGTTGCGACTGGCCTTGTGATCATGCTTCCGAGCTTTCCTTGCTACTCTGAAGGAAATAAAGACTCCATATGTGTGTGTGCGTGCGTGCGTACGTGCGTGCGTGCGTCTGTGTGCGTGCGTGTGACAGACATTGTGGGCTGTATGATTTAATAGAGGTTCCATTTTGTCGTTTTTTATATGTTTTTTCTAAATTGTTTTCCCAAACTTCACCTATTTCTTAGAACTACAAATACATTCCCATACACCCATACGAATGTCACTGTAATCGAACCGCCAATGTTCAACGATTATTATGGTACCAAGACTCTGAGCCCAAATGTGATTTTGCACTGATTTGATTTCCTTTGGCTAATTTTTTCTTCTGCCTCACGAATCCAAAACATATGCCTGACAAAAAGTTTCTAAATATCGATGTAAATAATCAGTATCAAGTTCCATGTGAACTTCCACATACATATATTCACTATGAAGATAAAACGAACAAACAATTCTGAAGTAAATGATGTTTGTAAATATCAACAAATAACAGTTGTAGTAAATAAAAGCATCTGCCTCACGAATCCATTAAGAACACATATAATTACAAATGTAATGTGATTAGTGACATACAGTTTACAATGAATAAGTACTTCTTTACAC
>BSQZ01000002.1:5802500-5805000 GCA_033239005.1 Lamellibrachia satsuma | reverse complement strand
AAGACTACTTAGACTATTCGTCTATTTTATTCTGACTGTCTCAAGTCCTAGAAATTGAAACTGTCGTCTTCTGATCGTTTTAAGTAATTAAGTGTTTGTGTTGTCCTGCTCGTTGTAGAACCTTGGTTTGTCCTGCTCGTTGTAGAACCTTGGTTTGTCCTGCTCGTTGTAGAACCTTGGTTTGTCCTGCTCGTTGTAGAACCTTGGTTTGTCCTGCTCGTTGTAGAACCTTGGTTTGTCCTGCTCGTTGTAGAACCTTGGTTTGTCCTGCTCGTTGTAGAACCTTGGTTTGTCCTGCTCGTTGTAGAACCTTGGTTTGTCCTGCTCGTTGTAGAACCTTGGTTTGTCCTGCTCGTTGTAGAACCTTGGTTTGTCCTGCTCGTTGTAGAACCTTGGTTTGTCCTGCTCGTTGTAGAACCTTGGTTTGTCCTGCTCGTTGTAGAACCTTGGTTTGTCCTGCTCGTTGTAGAACCTTGGTTTGTCCTGCTCGTTGTAGAACCTTGGTTTGTCCTGCTCGTTGTAGAACCTTGGTTTGTCCTGCTCGTTGTAGAACCTTGGTTTGTCCTGCTCGTTGTAGAACCTTGGTTTGTCCTGCTCGTTGTAGAACCTTGGTTTGTCCTGCTCGTTGTAGAACCTTGGTTTGTCCTGCTCGTTGTAGAACCTTGGTTTGTCCTGTTCGTTGTAGAACCTTGGTTTGTCCTGCTCGTTGTAGAACCTTGGTTTACAGTGCATTAGATACCTGTCCGACTGTTGCAGGTAGTGGTGTGTGTGGCCGTGATGTGCCTGTTGGTGTGGAGGGGCAGTGACGCCAATGGTGCGGGAAGAGCCCTTCCTATGGCGGCCGAGAACTTCGTCATCGAACTCTTCACTGGCGTCAACCCCGTAATAGTAAGTACAGGGGCATCCCTGGCGTCAACCCCTACATAGTAAGTACAGGGGGCATCCCTGGCGTCAACCCCTACATAGTAAGTACAGGGGACATCCATTGCGTCAACCCCGTAATAGTAAGTACAGGGGCATCCCTGGCGTCAACCCCTACATAGTAAGTACAGGGGGCATCCCTGGCGTCAACCCCTACATAGTAAGTACAGGGGACATCCATTGCGTCAACCCCTACATAGTAAGTACAGGGGGCATCCCTGGCGTCAACCCCTACATAGTAAGTACAGGGGGCATCCCTGGCGTCAACCCCTACATAGTAAGTACAGGGGCATCCATTGCGTCAACCCCTACATAGTAAGTACAGGGGGCATCCCTGGCGTCAACCCCTACATAGTAAGTACAGGGGGCATCCCCGGCGTCAACCCCTACATAGTAAGTACAGGGGCATCCATGGCGTCAACACCTACATAGTAAGTACAGGGGGCATCCCTGGCGTCAACCCCTACATAGTAAGTACAGGGGCATCCATGGCGTCAACCCCTACATAGTAAGTACAGGGGGCATCCCTGGCGTCAACCCCTACATAGTAAGTACAGGGGCATCCCTGGCGTCAACCCCTACATAGTAAGTACAGGGGGCATCCCTGGCGTCAACCCCTACATAGTAAGTACAGGGGGCATCCCTGGCGTCAACCCCTACATAGTAAGTACAGGGGGCATCCCTGGCGTCAACCCCTACATAGTAAGTACAGGGGGCATCCCTGGCGTCAACCCCTACATAGTAAGTACAGGGGGCATCCATGGCGTCAACCCCTACATAGTAAGTACAGGGGGCATCCCCGGCGTCAACCCCTACATAGTAAGTACAGGGGGCATCCCTGGCATCAACCCCTACATAGTAAGTACAGGGGGCATCCATGGCGTCAACCCCTACATAGTAAATACAGGGGGCATCCATGGCGTCAACCCCAACATAGTAAGTACAGGAGGCATCCCTGGCGTCAACCCCTACATAGTAAGTACAGGGGGCATCCCTGGCATCAACCCCTACATAGTAAGTACAGGAGGCATCCCTGGCGTCAACCCCTACATAGTAAATACAGGGGGCATCCATGGCGTCAACCCCTACATAGTAAGTACAGGAGGCATCCCTGGCGTCAACCCCTACATAGTAAGTACAGGGGGCATCCATGGCGTCAACCCCTACATAGTAAGTACAGGAGGCATCCCTGGCGTCAACCCCTACATAGTAAGTACAGGAAGCATCCCTGGTACATACGATGACGTCATACAACAGGGAATCCCGTGTCGAATATGGGTCAGTTGCATCCCTGTCCACTTGCCATCTGAAGTGTATTGCCTTGGACGGCAATGCTGTCAACTCGTATTAAAACTGGAGTAAATGGTACGCATATATGAAGTATTTCATGTCGGTTTTACTACGCAGTTTGCTGTAGCCGAATATTCGTTCGTTCAGATAACACACCCTTCCGTTTTATTATGAGATCATCTGAAACTATAGCTACCTTCTGCAGGAAACCAAATATACAGTTATTCGAAATTGTATTTCCACTGGACAGTCCCTCGGCGAACCAGCGCTCTGATGATGACTTCTGCAC
>BSQZ01000002.1:5795000-5797500 GCA_033239005.1 Lamellibrachia satsuma | reverse complement strand
GACATGCCTTGGCGTGCAGACATGCCTTGACGTGCAGACATGCATGGGCGTGCAGACATGCCTTGGCGTGCAGACATGCCTGGACGTGCGGACATGCCTGGGCGTGCGGACATGCCTGGGCGTGCAGACATGCATGGGCGTGCAGACATGCATGGGCGTGCAGACATGCCTGGGCGTGCGGACATGCCGGGCGTGCGGACATGCCTGGGCGTGCGGACATGCCCCACCTTCCACTACCAACGCCTAGTTGGGTAGCGCACAATTGAAGAAATGAAATAATTCTAACGGGCAGAACAATTTGGTGTAATTATGCAATTGTGTGATAGAATACAATAAGTTTTTGATATTTGTGTTCCGATAATAATAAATAACTATTTAACATCGTCATCATATATATCCGAACAGTCGTAATTCGTATATTTTCGAATATACGAGTACATTTCGAATTTCGTTAGAACCCCCCTCCGAAATCCATAAGGACGGGCATGTATGTATATATTAATAACTACTTTCGTTTGATCTCATTGCTCCTCGTCTGGCACTTTCTCTTATCTATATATGTATAAATGTCTGAAGTTTTGATGTGTTTAAAAACATAACTGAGATACATTTGACAAAGCAAGGCACGCATAGATCTGTGAAAACTTGTGGGACTTTCGGTAAGCCAATGGTATCACTGTCCGCTTGCTATATTGAGCTTTTCGCTTTGGGTGGTAATCTTGTTAAATAATTGCCAACTAATGACATATTTTTAACACTTATCAATTATTGTTAAATATTTTTAAATGTGTTAAATGTAGCTGAATTATGTTAAATATGTGCTGTAGATTCGGAAGGCCGACCTGTTCGGCTGCGGAGTGAGACCTGGGTGCAGTGGCCAGGTGTCCGTCAGCTGTCTCTTCACGCCCCCGTAAGTTTTGTTCGAGTGAACCCACGGGGGACGTTGCTAGGACATCACCACTGGGTCACAAGGATGAACTATGCGACTAATTAGATAAATGTCACATGCTTGTCTTTTCTTTTGAAATATAATATGTTAGCATCATATTTATGTTATTTCATTCGTCATAAGCATAATAAAGTCAACGCAAAAACTCTGCTTGGTGTTTACCTTTTTAAATCACATTTTCGGTGGTGAACTGCGCACTTTCTGGGGCAATACTTCCTTCCGTGGCTACATGCAACAGGGTAATCGCTGACACGAATGACTACAGGCATCACAGCAATGACTGGCAAGAAGTGACACACACACACACACACACACACACACACACACACACACACACACGCACGCACGCACGCACGCACGCACACACCACACCACACACACACACACACACACACACAATTTCGCTGGCCGGGCCGGGCCGGGCCGGGCCGGGCCGGGCCTGGGCCTGGGCCTACATATTGCGGGCCCGGTTCTGGGCCTGGGCCTAGTGTGAGCGGGCCGGGTCGGGCTTGGGCTGGGCCTAGACATAATAAAAATATTTCTACAAAACCCAGATTATTAATTGTATTATTAATAAAAACTGATTAGAAATTGTAATTCCGGGTAATGAATGCTTAAAAAATATTTCTTTAGTATTATATAGTTGCAAATTGAGACCTTGCATGGAATATATGAATGACACTAGTGCTTTATACATCGGAATGCAGTTTAACCTCTTTTCAACAATGGGACTTCCTATGGTATCATTTTAATAATGTGCATTCTCTTAATAGAGATATTTCATATAAAATATATGCATAGTCGCATGCCCATATCGTTGTATTGTAATACTTTAAACATATACTGACTTTCCAAGACACTGTGACTGGAGTAGTGGCACTTGTTTCACTGGCTTCATCACAGTTAATGCATGTTTCCCATCATTCTTCTTCAGCTTAAACTTAACTTCCTATCCCTTAATCCGTGATGTCTAGACTCTGTAAACTGCATATTTTTTTGCATGAATGTACTCTTTTGCATAGATCTAATGGCCTCATACCAGCCCACTTAAGTTCACCTGGCTGGAAGCAGCCAGCCCCAAATGTTTACTTTAGACATATTTGCAGAGGCAATCAAGCCATGATTAACCACCAACGTATCACCCTTTGACCCAACCAGTGGACATTCTATTGTCTAGGTGGTCCCTCCAAATATTGCCCACCTGAATGACCAGCCCACTGGCCATTAGCCACTGCCCACTACCCAGTAGTGCCAGTACCAAGTACCCACCCCAGTTGGTAATTGGTATTTTTCAATTGTGTGAACTAGTGCCTACTATTTAGTGTCTACAATTTCCCCAATACTGATTCATATATATATATATATATATATATATATATATATATATATATATATATATATATAAATTATATTCCTATCTTATATATAAGAGTAACTAATGAATGTAGTGCATGTGTGGGTGCGCGTGTGCGCGTGCGTACGTGCGTACGTGCGCGCGCATGTGTGTGTGGTGTGTCTGTATGTGTGGTCCGTTGGCGAAATGTCCCTTCG